>CAKNYM010048769.1:8290-117082 GCA_932195095.1 Andricus curvator
TTTTTTTCTTTCTTTTCTTGTTTTGAATGGAGGAGGAGGTCGTTTTCGAGAATTGTGATTATTGTTTAGTTTCTTTCGAACTTTGGATGAAAAGTAATCGTGAATTCTGTCGATGACAGTTCATTTTAAGTACGAGAATGCAGGTCAACTTGTCAAATTCAATTAAAATTCCTAAAAATTTACGATGATTTTGCAGATAAATGAAAGAAAGGTTATGAGTAGGTACGATCATTTAGATAATTTCTGTTCCACTTTTAGGTTATGTATTTGGTTTTAGGTATAACTTTTGTTACTTTTTGAAACTTATAATTTTTAAAATTCTTTTCTTTTAGGACCTTTCAGTAATACAATTTATATAATAATAATATAATTTCATATTAAAAAATTTTGTTGCTCCAATGCGAACTGAATTCATTGAACCCAAAAAGAAAATTTTTACTATTTTTGGTTGAAATTTCATTCTTTTTAATTAGTTAAAAGATGAACTACTTCATTAAAAATTCATTTTATACTACTTGATTGAAAATATACTTCATTAAAAAAATATATTAGACAAAATTTAACTCTAACATTTTTTGATAAAAATGGTCTGTCTTTAATTACAAAAAATTTAAATTTTTCATTGAAAATTTAGCTTTTTGCTTGAAAATTACGATTAATATATTTTTTGGATAATTCGTCTTTTTTTTTGTAAAAAATTAATCTTTTCAAGTTAAAAATCAAATACTTTAATGAAAATTAATGTATTTATTTGAAAATTTGTCTTTTTGGGTAGAAAATTATTCTTCTCGATGGAAAATTCATTTTTTTGGTTAAAAATTGAACTTAAAAAAAAATTTTGTTATTGAAAACGGATCATTTTTAGTTGGATTTTCAACTGTTTATTTGAGAATTAATTTTTTTTTTTTTGATAATTCGTCTTTTTTTGTAGAAAATGAATCTTCTCGGTTGAAAATTCATCTTTTCTAGTTAAAAAAAAAATCAAATATTTTGTTGAAAATTGATATATTTTTGTGAAAATAGGTCTTTTTTGGTAGAAAATTAATCTTCTTGGTTCGAAATTCATCTTTTTGGTTGAAGATTAAACTAATTTGTTGAAAATTTGTTTCTTTTTGGTAGAAAATTAATTTTTTTTAGTTCTCCTTTTTGGTAGAAAATTAATCTTCTTGATTGAAAATTATAATTAAATTAAAAATTCGTTTTTTGAGTTGAAGGATAAAAATTCGTTTTTTTTTTAGTTAAAAATTAAACTATTCATTTTTTCATTAAAAATTCATCTTTTTTTGGTTATAAATTCTACTATTTGATTGAAAATGTATCTATTTGCTTAAGAATTAAACTGTTTTATGGAAAATTAATTTTTTCTTAATTGATAATTAATTTTTTCAATCGTTAATTTGACTACATAGTCCATTATTGGCAAAAACGTATATTTTTTGTTAAAAGTTCAACTATATTTCGTTAAAAAATCAAATATTTTGTTGAAAATTTACGTATTTTTGTGAAAATTCGTCTTTTTGGAAGAAAATTAATCTTCTTGGTTGAAAATTCAACTTTTTGGTTGAAAATTCATCTTTTTGGTTGAAGATTAAATTAATTTGTTGAAAATTCGTTTCTTTTTGGTAGAAATTTTTTTTTTCAGTTCGCCTTTTTCGTAGAAAATTCATCTTCTTGATTGAAAATTATAATTAAATTAAAAATTCGTTTTTTGAGTTAAAGGATGAAAATTCGTTTTTTTTTAATAATTAATTTTCTTAACTGAAAATTTGTATACTACTTTTTTTAGTTAAAAATTAAACTATTCATTTTTTCATTAAAAATTCATTTCTTTTGGTTATAAATTCTACTATTTGATTGAAAATGTATCTATTTGCTTAAGAATTAAACTGTTTTATTGAAAATTGATTTTTTCTTAATTGATAATTAATTTTTTCAATCGTTAATTTCACTACATATTCCATTATTGGCAAAAACGTATATTTTTTGTTAAAAGTTCAACTATATTTCATTAAAGAATCAAATAGTTTATTGAAAATTTACGTATTTTTGTGAAAATTCGTCTTTTTTGGTAGAAAATTAATCTTCGTGGTTGAAAATTCATCTTTTTGGTTGAAGATTAAACTAATTTGTTGAAAATTCGTTTCTTTTTGGTAGAAAATTATTTTTTTTAGTTCGCCTTTTTCGTAGAAAATTCATCTTCTTGATTGAAAATTATAATTAAATTAAAAATTCGTTTTTTGAGTTAAAGGATAAAAATTCGTTCTTTTTTTAATAATTAATTTTCTTAACTGAAAATTTGTATACTACTTTTTTTTTATTTAAAAATTAAACTATTCATTTTTTCATTAAAAATTCATCTTTTTTGGTTATAAATTCTACTATTTGATTGAAAATGTATCTATTTGCTTGAAAATTAAACTGTTTCATTGAAAATTAATTTTTTCTTAATTGATAATTAATTTTTTCAATCGTTAATTTGACTACATATTCCATTATTGGCAAAAACTAATATTTTGTGTTCGAAGTTAAACTGTATTTCGTTAAAAATTCGTCTTTATAGTTGAAAATTTAACTTTTTGTTTGAAAATTCGTCTCTTTTGGTAGAAAATTAGTCTTTGTTTAATCTTTTTGGTTGAAAATTAAACTATTTTTTTCATTTCTTTTTTTTTCTGATCATTTTTACTTGGATGTTCAACTATTTGGTTGAAAATTAATATATTTTTTGCATAGTTCGTATTTTTCTGTAGGGAATTAATCTTCATGGTTGAAAATTCATCTTTTCTAGGGGAAAAATCAAATATTTTGTTAAAAATTTATGTATTTTTTTTTTTAAATTCGTCTTTTTTGGTAGAAAATTAATCTTTTTGGTGGAAAATTCATCTTCTTGGTTAAAAATCGAACTTTTGTTTAATTTTTTTTTAATTAATCATTTTTTGTTGGATTTTCAACTGTTTGGGTGAGAATTAATATATTTTTTGGATAATTCGTCTTTTTTTGTAGAAAATTAATCTTCTTGGTTGCAAATTCATCTTTTCTAGTTAAAAAGTCAAATACATTGTTGAAAATTAATGAATTTTTTTAAAAATGCGTCTTTTTGGTTGAAAATTCGTTTATTTTTCGATGAAAATCCAGCTTTTTTAACTGAAAATTTAACTATTCCAGTTGCAGATTCATTTTAATTGAAATTTCGTCACTTTGTTTGAAAATGTAACTATTTTGGTTGAACTCAACTATTTGGTTCAGAGTAGAACTACTTTGTTAAAAATACATTTAGTTGGAAATACTATTTTGTGGAAAATTCGTTTCTTTTTAGTTGAAAATTTACCATTAAATTAAAAATTCGTTTTTTAGGTTGAAAGTCAATTTTTTGAACTGCAAATTTTACTATTCCATTTTTGGATGAAAAATGATCGCTCTTAGTTAAAAATTCAACTATTTTGTTAAAAATTTTCTTCTTTGGTTTAATTCAACTGCATTTTTCGTTATGGAATTCATTTTTTTTTATGAAATAAGGTGTTTTTGATTTAAAATTAAAATCTTTTCTGGTTGAAATATCATCTATTACATTTTTCGTTGAAAATTCACCTGTTTTGAATCAAAATTCCACTGTCTTTCAACAAATTCGTATTTTTGGTTTGAAAATTCAATTGCTCTTGGTTAAAGTTAATTTGTTTTTAAATTCATTTTTCCAAATCCAGCTTTTTGATTTGGAATAATTGATTCTCCGCGGGGAGAAATTGGGACTTGTTGATTTTCGTGTTTAGAGTCTTGCGAGACGAGGGAATCCTGGATTTTTTTTATTTTCGTATTCATTTCGTGATTAACGATCAGAATTTAGAAGCTACATGTCAAAGTTTTCGTGTATGTCGCCAGGGTCGAATATATAGAACACATCCTGTATGCAGTTTATGTTTTTTTTCTTTCTTTTCTTGTTGTGAATGGAGGAGGAGGTCGTTTTCGAGAATTGTGATTCTTTAGGTATTTTGATGAAAAGTAATCGTGAAATTTGTCGATGACAGTTCAGTTTATTTACGGGAATGCAGGTTAAGCTGTCAAATTCAGTTGAAGTTAATGAAAATTTATGATGATTTTGCAGATAAAAGTTATATGTACGATGATTTAGGCACTTTAATCGAATTACCGTCCCATTTTGTAGGTTATGTATTTTGTTTTAGGTATACTTTTGGTACTTTGTAAAACTTACAATTGAAAAAAAAATTTCTTTTAGGACCTTTTAGCAATGCAATTTATATAAAAATATAATTTAATATTTAAAAAAATTTTTTGCTTAAATGCGAACTTTTTAATTAGTTAAAAGATAAACTACTTCATTAAAAATTCATTTTATTGGCTAAAGATTTAACTATTTTGATGAAAATTCGTTTTTTTTTGCTAACAGCAGTTTCGTTAACTGGAAATTTAACTATTCAATTTTTAGCTGAAAATTAAATTATTAACTATTACATTTTTCATTCCGAATTCTTTTTTTTTTTCTCGAAAATTCAACTACTTGATTGAAAATATGCTTCATTAAAAAAAAATATTAGACATTAAATAAATAAAAAATATATATAATAAAGTAATTTTTTTTCAAACTTCAGTAAAAATTCATTTTATTGGTTGAAAATTGAAGTATTTTGTTGAAAATTCTGTTTTTCTTTTTGATGATTAATTTTTTTAACTGAAAATTTTACTCACATTTTTGGCTAAAAATGGTCTGTCTTAATTACAAAAAATTTAAATTTTTCATTGAGAATTCATCTTGCTTGGTTAAAAATTCTACTATTTGATTGAAAATGTATCTTCTTGCTTGAAAATTCATCTTTTTCGTTGAAGATTAATTAATTAACTATACCATTAAGCTATTTCCCTTTCGGCGAGCCTCTAGGGGTAAGCGTGACACTACCCGATTCGTGTAGTGTTTCTAGGTGGATAGTTTCTTGTAGTAAATAACTACAAGTGTGGGCTCACTACACCCACGGCCGCCAACAGCAACGCAGTAGTATCAGACGGTCACCCATCCAAGTACTAACCGCGCCCAACACTGCTTAACTTCAGTGATCTAACGGGAACTGGTGTTTCCAGCGTGGTATGGCCGTTGCCTAATTAATTTGTTAAAAATTCGTTTCTTTTTGGTATAAAATTAATTATTTTTTTAATTCGTCTTTTTGGTAGAAAATTAATCTTCTTGATTGAAAATTTTAATTAAATTAAAAATTCGTTTTTTGGGTTGAAGATTTAATTATTTTAGTGAAAATTCGTTTTTTTAATAATTAATTTTCTTAACTGAAAATTTGAACACTACTTTTTTTGAGTTAAAAATTCAACTATTCATTTTTTCATTGAGAATTCATCTTTTTTGGTTAAAAATTCTACTATTTGATTGAAAATGTATCGTTTTGCTTGAAAATTAAAATTAATCTATTTTTTTGATAATTCGTCTTTTTTTTGGTAAAAAAAATCATCTTTGTTAAAAATTCATCTTTTCAACTTAAAAAATCCAATACATTATTGAAAATTAATGTATTTATTTGAAAATTTGTCTTTTTGGGTAGAAAATTATTCTTCTCGATGGAAAATTCATCTTTTTGGTTAAAAATCGAACTATTTTTTTTTAAATTTGTTTTTGTGTTATTGAAAACTGATCATTTTTAGTTGAATTTTCAACTGTTTGTTTGAGAATTATTATTTTTTTTTATAATTCGTCTTTTTTGTGGAAAATTAATCTTCTTGGTTGAAAATTCATCTTTTCTACTTAAAAAAAATCAAATATTTTGTTGAAAATTCATATATTTTTCTGAAAATTGGTCTTTTTTGGTAGAAAATTAATCTTCTTGGTTGAAAATTCATCTTTTTGGTTGAAGATTAAATTAATTTGTTGAAAATTCGTTTCTTTTTGGTAGAATTTTTTTTTTCAGTTCGCATTTTTGGTAGAAAATTAATCTTCTTGATTGAAAATTATAATTAAATTAAAAATTCGTTTTTTGAGTTGAAGGATAAAAATTCGTTTTTTTTATAATTAATTTTCTTAACTGAAAATTTGTATACTACTTTTTTTTTAGTTAAAAATTAAACTATTCATTTTTTCATTAAAAATTCATATTTTTTTGGTTATAAATTCTACTATTTGATTGAAAATGTATCTATTTGCTTGAAAATTAAACTTTTTGATTGAAAATTAAACTGTTTTATTGAAAATTAATTTTTTCTTAATTGATAATTAATTTTTTCAGTCGTTAATTTGACTACATGTTCCATTATTGGCAAAAACGTATATTTTTTGTTAAAAGTTCAACTATATTTCGTTAAAAAATCATCTTTTTAGTTAAAAATTTAACTTTTTTGTTAAAAATTCGTCTCTTTTGGAGGAAAATTAGTCTTTGTTGTTAAAAAAGGAATCTTTTTGGTTGAAAATTAAACTATTTTTTTGCAATTTTTTTTTTTAATTGATCATTTTTAGTTGGATGTTCAACTATTTGGTTGAAAATTAATATATTTTTTGGATAGTTTGTCTTTTTTTTGGTAGAGAATTAATCTTCTTGTTTGAAAATTCATCTTTTCTAGGGAAAAAATCAAATATTTTGTTAAAAACCGTATGTATTTTTGTGGAAATTCGTCTTTTTTGGTAGAAAATTAATCTTCTTGGTGGAAAATTCATCTTTTTTTTTTTAAAATCGATCTTTTGTTTTATTTATTTTATTTTTTTTTGAAAACTGATCATTTTTTGTTGGATTTTCAACTGTTTGGTTGAGAATTAATATATTTTTTGGATAATTCGTCTTTTTTTTGTAGAAAATTAATCTTCTTGGTTGAAAATTCATCTTTTCTAGTGAAAAAATCAAATACTTTGTTGAAAATTTATGCATTTTTTTTAATTCGTCTTTTAGGTTAAAAATTTGTTTATTTTTCGTTGAAAATTCAATTTTTTAACTGAAAATTCATCTTTTTTGGTTGCAGATTTAACTATTTTGTTAAAAATTCGTTTCGATTTAATTGAAAATGAATTTTTTTAAATTCATCTTCACGGTCGAAAATTAATCTTCTTGCTTGAAAATTAATCATTTTTAGTTGGATGTTCAACTGTTTGGTTGAAAATTAATATATTTTTTGGATAGTTCGTCTTTTTTTTTGGTAGAGAATTAATCTTTCTTGGTTGAAAATTCATCTTTTTGGTTGAAAATTGATCTTTTGTTTAATTATTTTTTAATTGATCCTTTTTAGTTTTATTTTCAACTGTTTGGTTGAGAATTAATATATTTTTTGGATAATTGGTCTTTTTTTTTGTAGAAAATCAATCTTCTTGGTTGAAAATTCATCTTTTCTAGTTAAAAAATAAAATACTTTTTTGAAAATTTATGAATGTTTTCTTAAATTCGTCTTTTTGGTTGAAAATTCGTTTAAAATACAATGTTAAAGTTGTTTATGTTTTTTTCTTTCTTTTCTTTTTTTGAATGGAGGAGGAGGTCGCTTTCGAGAATTGTGATTATTGTTTAGTTTCTTTAGAACTTTGGATGAAAAGTAATCGTGAATTCTGTGGATGACAGTTCATTTTAAGTACGGGAATGCAGGTTAAGCTGTCAAATTCAGTTGTAATTGATGAAAATTTACGATGATTTTGCAGATAAAGGTTATATGTATGATGATTTAGGCACTTTAATCGAATTACCGTCCCATTTTGTAGGTTATGTATTTTGTTTTAGGTATACTTTTGGTACTTTGTAAGACTTACAATTTAAAAAAAAATTCTTTTAGGACCTTTTAATAATATAATTTGATCTTATATTTTTTTTTGCCTAAATGCCAACTGAATTAATTGAACCCAAAACTAAAATCTTAAGTATTTTCGGTTGACCTTTAATTCTTTTCAATTAGTTAAAAGATAAACTACTTCATTAAAAATTCATTTTATTGGTTAAAGATTTAAATATTTTGATGAAAATTCGTTTTTATGTGGATAATTAATTTTCTTAACTGAAAATGTTTAGATTTTTTCTTGTTAAAAATTCAACAAACATTTTGTTAACAGCAGTTTTGTTAACTGAAAATTTAACTATTCCATTTTTAGCTGAAAATTAACTATTACATTTTTCATTCCGAATTATTTGTTTTCGTAAATTCAACTACTGGATTGAAAATATACTTCATTAAAAAAAAACATTAAATAAATAAAAAGTACATAAAATAACATACATTTTTTTAAACTAGTTCATTAAAAAATCATTTTATTCGTTGAAAATTGAACTTTTTGCTGAAAATTCATTTTTTTGGTAATTAATTTTTGTAACTGAAAATTTAACTATAAAATTTTTGCTAAAAATTGTCTTTTTAATTACAAAAACTATTAAATTTTTCAATGAGAATTTATCTTGTTTGGTTAACTTTTGTTAATTTGTGAAACTTGTATTTTTTAAATTCTTTTATTTTGAGGCCTTCTAAAAATATAATTAATATAACAATATATTAATAATATAATTTTTCTATAATTCGCGAAAAAGTGCCAGTTTTTCCACCTGTTTTTGGTGTAAAAAGTTACCGATTTTTGCTCGATGACGTGGCGCATGCGCAGTGCCGACCTTTCCGGGCAACAGTGACAAAAGTGGACAGATGCAGTGGAAAAAGTAAATGGTAAAAAGTAAAGCAAAAAAACACCGTCAGTTTCTCCGAAAATACTGTGCTTTGTTTTTTTCACGAAAAATCGGAAGTTTTGAAGCCCTCAACTTTATGGGCCAACTATTCAATTGTGAGAACCAGCTTATTATTACTGCCATATTATTGCCATGGTTTTGATAATTGCCATTGTCATTGTTGCGTCAATCGACAAAAAATCGCCTTCTTTTTACACAAAAAAACAGGTAAACAAAAACTAGCACTTTTTAACAAATTATAGAAAAAGTATCGTGTCCCACACATTGAAAAAGCGACGATTTAAAACTCGTGTGATAGCCACCCTCGCTCCGCTCGGGTAGCTAACTTCACACTCGTTTTAAATCTCTCGCTTTTTCAACTTGTAGCACAATATACTATTATTAGGTAATAAGTTTGTATTTTAATAATATAATTGCAGACTTGATTTCCTTTTTTTTTAAATTCTTGAATAGGATTTTTTTAACTTTTTGGTTCATTTTGGTTAAAAAAAAATTATTTTGTTTGAAAATTACTTTTTTAAACTGAATATTTAACTATTCCTTTTTTCAACTGAAAATTGATCGTTTTTAGTTAAAAATTGAACTCTTACATCTTTCATTAAAAATTCAGCTGTTTTGTTAAAAAGTCATCTTTTTTGGTCCAGAATTCAACTATGTACTTGTTTGAAAGTTCAATTATTTTGTTAAAAATTCATTTTATTAGTTGAATACTTAACTATTTTGTTGAAAATTCTTTCTTTTTTTGTGTGTAAATTTAACTATTTTAAAATTTAGACAATTTAGTAGAAAATTAATCTACATATTTGGTTGAAAATTAATCTACATATTTGGTTGAAAATTAATTTTCTATATTGAAAATTTAAATATAACTTGGTTTAATCTTAAACTACTTTCCTGAAAATGCCTTTTATTACCAGTTAAAGATTCATCTCTTTTTTTACATTCTCATTCTAATGAGAAGGTATTGGTTTTATGTAAAATTTGACATAGTCGGTTTTCATCAAATCTCCACGTTTTGAGACCCCCTGAGCCAGAAAAAACGGTTTTTACCAAGGTGTCTGTCTGTCTGTAGTCTGTCTGTCTGTCTGTCTGTCTGTCTGTCTGTCTGTAGCCACGATAACTTTCGAAAAAATGATCAGATTTGATTGAGCTTTGGCACACTTTTTTATGGCCGAAAAATAGAGAACGAGTTCGTTAACCAGCTATTTTGGATGAAAATTCAAAAAGTGAGCACATTTTGAAAATTTTTGAGACCACTTTTTTTTAAGATTTAAAAATTCTATGTATGGTTATTAGTAGTACGCAAAATGACGAACAAAATATTCTAATGACTTTTCGTGATAAAACAAAAATTACTGGAGTTATAGCATTTTCAAAATTCTAAAAAACAAACGAAAATGTACATTTTAAGCCGAAAAACGCACGATATGAAAAAAAGTCAAGAGGAGAAAAACGTTGCTTTTTGAACGCCCTATAATATTTTCATAACAACTTTTTGAATTTTTTGAAAAATAAAAAATTCAAATTTTGATCGCACAAAAAAATAATCAAAAATTCCATTTTTCTGTGAAACTATGCAAGATACGAGAAAAGATCATTCCACCAAAATTGTGCACCCAAAAAAGATCTACAAATTTCTTATCATTCACTTTTTGATATGACGCGTAGTTTTTGTTTTATTCGTAAAAAACAGCATTGAAAATAGAAAAATCAAATGCACAGAACCGAGCGTGGAACGCAAGGTTCAAATGATTTTCAAATCAAATATCGAGCGCGAAGCGCGAGTGTCTGGATGAGAATGTGTTCCTTAAGGTCGATAGAACCTTGAGTAAATGAAGTTCCTTTTCAGTCTAAAATAAAAACAAATTTAACAATCACTTAATATGTAAAGGTTTTGATAATTTTATAATATTTGCAAACAAACTTTTTCTTTTCATCGAAGTCGAACACGAAGTTGAAAAATCTAGAGCAACCGAGCGTAAAGCGCGATGTAGATACGCCCGAGCGCGTAGCGCGAGGTGAATACATAATCGAGCGCGAAGCGCGAGATAAATATATGATCGAGCGCGAAGCGCGAGATCCAACAGTTGCGCGCCCTAGGCGCGCTCAAACTTGCGAGCGAAGCGAGCCGCGCGCGAAGCGCGCGATGAGAATGTGCCCGCGAAGCGGGCAGATTTTTTTAATTTAACTTTCTTTTTAATTCGTTTTTCTTGTTTTTGAGAATCAATTTTTTTAATTGTAAATTTAACTATCCACTGTTGATTTAAAATTTATAGTTTTTAGTTGAAAAATGTTTTTTTTTTGCGGTAGACATTTAATTTTTATGATTGAAAATTCAACTAGTTGGTTGAAAATTCAGGTAGTTCGTTAAAGAAGACTTAATTTCCTGTTTTTTAAAGTATTCTTTAAAATTTTCTTTAAAAAAATTCTTGAATAGAATGTTTTAAAAGTTTTTTGCTCAAATGCGAACTAAATTAATTCAACCCAGAAGGAAAGTCTCACTATTTTGATTAAAAGTTTTGTTGAAAATTCTTTCTTTTTTTGTGTAAATTTAACTATTTTAAAAATTTGTTATTTTTTGTTTGAAAATGAATTTTTTACTGTAAATTGTACTATTCAATTTATGGTTGAAAATTGTTCGTGTTTACTTGAAAATTCATGTATTTTGTTAAAAATTCGTCTTTTTTGGTAAAAAATTAATCTTCTTGATTGAAAATTCAACTACATGGTTAAAAGTTAAACTACTTTGTTAAAAAATTATTTTATTAGTTGAAAACTAGTTGGAACTATTTTATTGAAATTTCGTTGTTTTTTTGTTAATAACTAATTTTTTTAAGTGACAATTTAAAAACTCAATTTTTGGTTGAAAATTCATCTTTTTTGGTTGCATATTTAACTATTTTGTTGAAAAATCGTTTCGCTTTAATTGAAAATGAACTTTTCTAAATTCATCTTTACGGTAGAAAATTAATCTTCTTGCTTGAAAATTTAAATTAAAAGTAATTTTTTTTTTAAGTTGAAAATCAGTTTTTTGAACTGCAAACTTGATAATTCCATTTTGAAAATGAATTATTTTTTTTTAATTCGTCTTTATGGTAGAAAATTAATCTTCTTGATTGAAAATTTAAATTGAAAATTCTTTTTTTTCTTTAGTTGAAAATAAATTTCACTAAAGGAGGTCGTTTTCGAGAATTGTGATTCTTTAGATATTTTGATGAAAAGTAATTGTGAAATTTGTGGATGGCAGTTAATTTTAAGTACGGGAATGCTGGTTAAGCTTTCAAATTCAGTTGAAATTTATGAAAATTTACGATGATTTTGCCGATAAATAAAGGTTATATGTACGATGATTTAGGCACTTTAATCGAATTTCTGTCCCCCGTTTTAGGTTATGTATTTTCTTTTTAGGTATACCAGGTATACTTTTCGTACATTGTAAAACTTACAATTTAAACATTTTTTTTTCTTTTAGTACCTTTTAACAATACAATTTATATAATAATAATATAATTTAATATTAAAAATTGTTTTTGCATAAATGCGAACTTTTTAATTAGTTAAAAGATAAACTACTTCATTAAAAATTCATTTTATTGGTTAAAGATTTAACTATTTTGATGAAAATTCGTTTTTTTTTTGTTAACTGAAAATTCAACTATTCCATTTTTACGTGAAAATTAAATTATTAACTATACTAATACTATAGTAATATACTAATACTATAGTATTAAATATACTTTATTAAAGAAAATTAGACATTCAATAAATAAAAAATATATGTAATAAAATAAATTTTCTTTAAACTACTTCATTAAAGATTCATTTTATTGGTTGAAAATTGAACTATTTTGTTGGAAATACTTTTTTTTTATAATTAACTTTTTTAACTGAAAATTTAATTATAACATTTTTTGACTAAAAATGGTCTGTCTTTAATTACAAAAAATTTAAATTTTTCATTGAGAATTCATCTTCTTTGGTGAAAAATTCTACTATTTGATTAAAAATGTATCTTTTTGCTTGCAAATTTATCTTTTTACTTGAAAATTAATATATTTTTGGACAATTCGTCTTTTTTTTGTAAAAAATTAAAAATGATCATTTTTAGTTTGATTTTCAACTATTTGTTTGAAAATGAATATATTTTTTGGATAATTCGTCTTTTTTTTGGTAAAAAATTAATATTCGTTCAAAATTCATCATTTCAAGTTAAGAAAATAAAATACTTTGTTGGAAATTCATGTATTTTTGTGAAATCGTATTTTTTGGTAGAAAATTAATCTTCTTGGTTGAAAATTCATCTTTTTGGTTGAAGATTTAAACTAATTTGTTAAAAATTCGTTTCTTTTTGGTAGAAAATTAATTTTTTTTAATTCGTCTTTTTGGTAGAAAATTAATCTTCTTGATTGAAAATTTTAATTAAATTAAAAATTCGTTTTTTGTGTTGAAGATTTCATTATTTTAGTGAAAATTCGTTTTTTTAATAATTAATTTTCTTAACTGAAAATTTGTACACTACTTTTTTTAAGTTAAAAATTCAACTATTCATTTTTTCATTGAGAATTCATCTTTTTTGGTTGAAAATCCCACTATTTGATTGAAAATTTATCTTTTTGCTTGAAAATTAAAATTAATCTATTTTTTTTTGATAATTCGTCTTTTTTTTTTTTGGTAAAAAATGAATCTTGGTTAAAAATTCATTTTTTCAAGATAGAAAATCAAATACTTTGTTGAAAATTAATTAATTTATTTGAAAATTTATCTTTTTTGGTAGAAAATTATTCTTCTCGATGGAAAATTCATCTTTTTGGTTAAAAAACGAACCATTTTTTTAAACTTGTTTTTTTGTTATTGAAAACTGATCATTTTTAGTTGGATTTTCAACTGTTTGTTTGAGAATTAATTTTTTTTTATATAATTCGTCCTTTTTTGTAGAAAATTAATCTTCTCGGTTGAAAATTCATCTTTTTTAGTTAAAAAAATCAAATATTTGGTTGAAAATTTATATATATTTGTGAAAATTCATCTTTTTTGGTAGAAAATTCATCTTCTTGGTTGAAAATTCATCTTTTTGTTTGAAGATTAAACTAATTTGTTGAAAATTCGTTTCTTTTTGGTAGAAAATTACTTTTTTTTAGTTCGCCTTTTTGGTAGAAAATTAATCTTCTTGATTGAAAATTATAATTAAATTAAAAATTCGTTTTTTGAGTTGAAGGATAAAAATTAACTATTTTTTTTGCAGCTGAAAATTGATCGTTTTTTCTTAAAAATTCAGCTATTTAGTTAAAAAGTCATCTTTTTTGGTCCAGAATTCAACTATAGGTACTTGATTGAAAGTTCAATTATTTTCTTAAAAATTCATTTTATTAGTTGAATACTTAACTATTTTGTTGAAAATTCTTTTTTTTGTGTGTAAATTTAACTATTTTAAAAATTCGTTATTTTTTTGTTGAAAATTAATTTTTCACTGTAAATTTAACTATTTAACTACATGGTTGAAAGTTAAACTACTTTGTTACAACATTATTTTATTAGTTGAAAATTCATCTCTTTGGTTTAAAAATGGATCTATTTTATTAAAAATTCGTTTTTTTGATTAATAACTAATTTTTTTAAGTGACAATTTAAAAACTCAATTTTTTGTTGAAAATTCATCTTTTTTGGTTGCAGATTGAACTATTTTGTTGAAAAATCGTTTCGATTTAATTGAAAATGAATTTTTTTTAATTCATTAAATTCATTATCAATTTTTAATTCGGTAGAAAATTAATCTTCTTACTTGAAAATTTAAATTAAAAGTATTTTTTTTAAGTTGAAAATCAAATTTTTGAACTGGAAACTTGATTATTCCATTTTGAAAATGAATTTTTTTAAATTCGTCTTTATGGTATTCGTCTTTATGAAAAGTAATCGTGAAATTTGTGGATGACAGTTAATTTTAAGTACGGGAATGCATGTCAAGCTGTCAAATTCAGTTGAAATTGATGAAAATCTACGATGATTTTGCAGACAAATAAAAGTTATATGTACGATGATTTAGGCACTTTAATCGAATTTCTGTCCCACTTTTTAGGTTATGTATTTTGTTTTAGGTATACTTTTGGTGCTTTGTAAAACTTACAATTTAAAAAAAAAAATTTCTTCTAGGACCTTTTAATAATACAATTTATATAATAATAATATAATTTAATATTAAATTTTTTTTGCTTAAGTGCGAACTGAATTACTTGAACCCAAAAAGAAAATCTTAATTATTTTTTGTTGAAATTTCGTTCTTTTTAATTAGTTAAAAGATAACCTACTTCATTAAAAATTAATTTTATTGGTTAAAGATTGAACAATTTTGATAAATGTTCGTTTTTTTTGTGGATAATTAATTTTCTTAACTGAAAATTTAACTATTCCATTTTTAGCGGAAAATTAAGTTATTAACAATTACATTTTTCATTCCGAATTCTTTTTTTTTTTTTTTTGTCGAAAATTCAACTACTTGATTGAAAATATACTTCATAAAAAAAATTAGATATTAAATAAATAAAAAATATATATAAAATAAAATAATTTTTTTTTAACTACTTCATTAAAAATTCATTTTATTGGTTGAAAATTGAACTATTTTGTTGAAAATTCTTTTTTTTATAATTAATTTTTTAACTGAAAATTTAACTACAACATTTTTGGCTAAAAATTGTCTGTTTTCAATTACAAAAACTATTAAATTTGTCATCAAGAATTCATCTTGTTTGGTTAAAAATTCTACTATTTAATTGAAAACTTTTACATTTTAGTTGAAAGTTAAACTATTTTGTTCCAAATTCATCTATCTTAATTGAAAATTACTTTTCTTAACTGAAAGTTTAACTATTACATTTTTAGCTGAATATTGATTTAAGTTAAAAATACAAGTGTCTTCTAACAAATTTATCTTTTTGGCTTGAAGATTTTTTTCAACGTTCAGAAATCTTTGATAAATTTTTTCTTGTTTAATGAAATTAAATTTTATTATTCTCTTATCAAAGTAGATAATTTAAGATCTGTATTGCAAGAACAATGAAATATTTCGCCACTGTAACGATCACAAGCTAAATTAACAGTAATTGTAAAGAAATTAAAAAGTTAGCAGCGAATTTCATTTTTAAGCCAAAATGTAGAAAATTAATCTTGGTTGAAGATCCATATTTTTGCTTGAAAATTCAACAGTCTGTTAGCAATTTTTTTTCTCTCTCTTGATTGAAAAATCTTTCTTAGTGAACATTCATCTCATGTTGAAAAGTCGTCTTTTTTGGACAAATTCGTTTATTTTTGATTACAAATTAAAATCTTTTTCCGTTGAAATATCAAAATATCAAATAAATTTCGTTCAAAATTCATCTTTTGTGGAATCAAAAATTTAATCGCTTCGTTGAAAGTTGAGCTCTTTTGTTAAAAATTAATTTTTTGGTTGAAAATCGATCTTTTTGGTTGAACATTCAATTATTCTAGTTAAAGATTAATTATTTTAGTTAAAAATTAATCTTTTTGGTTGAAAATGTAACTGTTTTTTGAATTTTTTTTTAACTGGCAACGTAACTATTCCAATTGAATCATCTCAGTTGAAAATTCATCTCTCTGGTTGACCATTAATTTTTTTGTATGAAAAATTAACTATTCAATTTTTGGTTGACAACTTATCATTTTTATTTGAAACTTGGTGTATTTTGTTAAAAATTCGTCTTTTTGATCGAAATAAAACTACTTAGTTGAAAGTTAAAATCTTTCGTTAAAAATTCATCATTTTCGTTGAAAATTCATAAGTTTGATTTAAAATTAATTTTTAATAATTTTATTAATTTACATTAATTTTTGGTTGAAAACTGATATTTTTTCAGTTCAAAATTCAACTATTTTATTAAAAATTTGTCTTTTATAGATCAAAATTCAATTATTTCGTTGAAAATTCCTGTACTTTGTTGAAACCTCGTCTTTTTATGTAGAAAATTAATCTTTTTGCTTGAAAATTCAAGAATTTCATTTAAATATTCGTCATTTTTGTTGAAAATTCATCATTCTGGTTGAAAATTTTTTTTTTTCTTTGGTGAAAAATTATTTTTTTTTTTAGGTGAAAATTGAACTATTCCATTTTTGGTTAAAAATTGATATTTTTTACTTCAAAATTCAACTGTTTCGTTGAAAAGTTGTCTTTTTTAGTTTAAAATTAAAATATTTCGTTTATATTTCATGCACTTTACTGAAAAATCGAATTTTTTAGAAAATTAATCTTCTTGTTTGAAAATTCATCTTTTTGGTTGAAAATATAATTATTCGAGTTAAAGATTCATTATTTTAGTTGAAAATTAATTTTTTAACCCGATAATTTAACTATTCACTTTTGGGTTGAAAATTGATCTTTTTTAGTTCAAAATTCAGCAATTTGGTTGAAAATTGGTCTTTTATAGTTGAAAATTAATGTATGTTGTTGTAAAATCGTCTTTTTGGTAGAAAAGTAATTCTTTTTTTGAAAATTAATATTCTTGTTTTAAAATTCATCTTTTTGGTTGTAATTTCAAGTATTCCAGTTAAATATTTATCATTTTAGTTGAAAATTCATCTCTTTGCTTTAACGTTAATTTTTTCAACTAAAAACTTTTCTATTTAATTTTTGGCTGAAAATTGATGTATTTTGTTGAAAATTCTTCTTCCTTGGTAGAAATTAATCTTCATGGTTGAAAATTCATCTTTTTTTGTTTGAAAATTCAACTATTCCAATTGAAACTTCCTCATTTTAGTTGAAAATTCATAAGTTTGTTTGAAAATGAATTTTTTAACTAAAAATTTAACTACTTAATTTTGGTTGAAAATTGATGTTTTTAAGTGCAAAATTCAACTATTTGGTTGAAAAATTGTGTTTTTTAGTTGAAGAAAAATGTATTTTGTTGAAAAATCGTCTTTTTGGTTGAAATTTCAAGTATTCCAGTTAAATATTCATCATTTCAGTTGAAAATTCATCTGTCTTGTTGAAAATAAAACTACTTGGTTGAAAGTTAAACTCTTTTGTTAAAAATTCATCTTTTTGGTTTAAAATTGATCCATTCCAGTTGAAGATTCATCACTTTAGTTGGAAATTCTTCTTTTTTTTTCTAAAAATAAAACTATTTGGTGGAAAGTTAAACTTCTTTATTAAAAATTTATCTTTTTAGTTTATTCTAGTTGAAGATTCATCATTTTATTTGCAAATTCATCATTTTTGGTCGAAGAGTGATCTTTTTTATTTCAAAATTTAACTATTTGGTTGAAAATTGATCTTTTTTTTTTTGTTGAAAATTTAACAATTTGGTTGAGAATTCATTTATTTTGTTTGAAAAATCGCCTTTTTGATAGAAAATTAATCTTTCTGGTTGAAAATTTAATTATTCTAGTTAAAGATTCATCATTTTAGTTGGAAATTCATTTTTTTTTTTGTTAAAATAAACTGTTTGATTGAAAGTTTAATTTCTGTAATCAAAATTCATCTTGTCAGTTTAAAATAATCTATTCCAGTTGAAGTTTCATATTTTTAGTTGTAAATTCATCACGTTAGTTGAAATTTTTTTGCGGAAAATTGCTTGTTTTAACTGAAAATTTAACTATTGTTTTGGTAGAAATTAATCTTCTTAGTTGAAAATTCATCTCTTTGGTCGAACATGATTTTCTTTAACTAAAAATTTAACTATACCATTTTTCTAGACAATTCACATTTTTTAGTTAAAAATGCGTGTATTTTGTTCAAGATTCGTCCTTGTTGGTAGAAATTAATCTTCTTGGTTGAAAATTCATCTCTGGTTGAAAATTCAACTATTCCAGTTAAATATTCATCATTTTTAGTTTAAAATTCATCAGTTTGGTGAAAATTAATTTTTTTAAATGAAAATTTAACTTTTCCACTTTTTGTTTGAAAACTGACCTTTTTTTAGTTTAAAATTCAACTATTTCGTTGAAAGTTCTTGTATTTTGTTGAAAATTCTGCGTTTTGTGTAGAAAATTAATCTTTTTGCTTGGAAATTAATCTTCTTGTTTGAAAGGTTATCTTTTTGGTTGAAGATTCCAGTATTCCAGTTAAATATTCATCATTTTGATTGAAAATTCAATTATTCTAGTTAAAGATTGATTATTTCAGTTGGAAAAATAAAGTTTGGTTTGAATAATTTTCAAATTCATTGACTTTAGAGACAAATTCAACAAATTATTAATAATATTTTTAGTATCATTCAATTTTCAACGAATTTATATTTTCAACAAAATATACATTTTTTTTTCATAAAAAAAAGTTATTTTTTAACCAAAAATAGAAGAATTAAATTTTTAGTTAAGACAATCAATTCTCAACCAAAAAAATGAATTCCCAATAAAATAATTCAATTTTAAACTAAAAAAGAACAATTTACAAATCAAAAATATAATATTTCATAAAATTATAATTTTTCAAGCGAAAATGGAATAGTTATATCTTCAGTAAAAAAAAAATTTATTTTTTAACTAGAAAGAAACGAATTTTCAACTAAAGAAATTAATTTTTAATCACAATGATGTATTTTCAACCAAAAAAAATGAAATTTTGAGCAAATAGTGGATTTTTCAATCCAAAAGATGAGTTTTCTATCAAAAAAAAAACGAATTTTCAACTAAATTTTTTGTTTTCAATGAGAAATGAATTCTTAACAAAAAATAGAATAGTTAAATTTTTTACTAAACCGATAATTTTCTAATGAAAAAGATTACATTTCTATCAAAAAAGGTAAATTTTCCACAAAAAATTGAATAGTTAAAGTGAATTTTCAACTAAAAAAAATCAATTTTTAACCGATTACATACATTTTTAACCAAAAAGATGAAATTTCAACTAATGAGAGTGCAGAGTATTCTTTTACCAAAAAAACGAACTTTCAAAAGATAGTTAAATTTTTACAAAAACCAGATAAATTTTCAATAAAATTAAAGTAAATTCTCAACGAAATAGTATAATTTTCAACCAAGAAGATTAAATTTCTATTAAAAAATAAATAAATTTTCGACAAAAAATAGAACAGTTACATTTCCAGTTTAAAAAATTAAATCTAAATAAGAAAAAAAAGCATTTTCAACTTAAAAGATCAATTTTAAAATTTTCAACCAATAAGATGCATTTTCTACCGAAATAGATGAATTTTTAACAAAGTACATGAATTTTCAACCAAATATTTGAATTTTTAAAGGAATTTCCAACCAAAAAGATGAATTTTCACCAAGAAGATTAAATATTCTCCCAGAAAATTCGAATTTTCAGTCAAATACAGGAATTTTAATCCAAATATTTAAGAAGATAAATTTTGAACCAAACATGTACGAGTTAAGTTTTCAGTTAAAACAATTAATTTTCATCTAGAAAACAATGTTTTCAACAAAATAATTAAATTTTTAACAAAAGAAAGGTTTTTAAACCAAATTGATGTATCATCAACCAAATAAATGAATTTTTAACAAAGTAGTTCCACTTCCAACTAATTAGTTGAATTTTCTACCCAAAAAGATGAATTCTCAACGAAAAACGTGATAAATTATATTTCAATCACAAAAAGGATTTTAATTGTATACCAAAAAAAGTTTAATTCAACCAAAAAATATGATTTTTCTACAAAATTGTTTGAATCCTCAAGCAAAACAGATTATTTTTCAACCAAATAGTTGCGATTTTTAACCATGATAATATAATTAATTTCAACTTTAATTTATCAACCAAAGAAATGAATTTTCAACTAAAATGATGAATCTTTAATCAAAAATAGTTGAATTTTCAACCCAAAAGATTAATTTTTTACCAAAAAAGACTAATTTTCAACAAATTACATGAATTTTCATTAAAAAAAAATCTATTTTCAACCAAAATTAAAATACTTAAAATGTCAGAAAAATAAATGTTCAACCAAACAAAAAACGAATTTTCAACACAATAGTTTTGTTTTTCATCCAAGAAAATGATTTTTAAACCAAAAATGGAAGAATTAAATTTTCAGTTAAGAAAATCAATTTTCAATCAAAAAAATGAATCATCAACAAAATAATTCAATTTTAAACTAAAAAAGATAAATTCACAAACCAAAAATATAATATTTCAATTTTCAGTGGGAAAAGTAAGTTATAAAAAAAAAAACAAGTTTTCAGCAAAATTAATTAATTTTTAACTAAAAATATAAATTTTCAAGCGAAAATGGAATATTTATATCTTCAATTGATGAAATAATTTTCAACTAAAAAGAAACGAATTTTCAACCAAAAAAATTAATTTTAAATTACAATGCTGAATTTTCAACCAAAAACATGAAATTTTCACTAAATAGTGGATTTTTCAATCCAAAAGATGAATTTTCTATCAACAAAAAAAAAGAATTTTCAACTAGCTTTTTCAATGAAAGAAATGAATTCTTAACAAAAAATAGAAAAGTTAAATTTTTTACTAAACAGATAATTTTTTAACAAAAAAGATTTCTATCCAAAAAGGTAAATTTTCCACAAAAAATGGAATAGTTAAAGTGAATTTTTCAACTAAAATGATTAATCTTCAACAAAAAAATTTAATTTTTAACCAACTACATGAATTTTAAACTAAAAATATAAATTTTCTACAAAAAGTAAAGTAGGATAATTTTCAGTTAGTAAAATAAATTTTCAACCAAAGAAATTAATTTTTTTTAAAAAGGTGAAATTTCAACTAATGATAGTACTCTTAAAAAGAAGACGGATTTTCAACAAATAGTTAAATTTTCACCAAAAACAGATGAATTTTCAACTAAAAATAGAATAGTTAAATTTTCAGTAAAAAAAATTAATTTTCAATAAAATTAAAGTAAATTTTCAATGAAATAGTAAGGACCTGTAAGGCTATCGGATATTTTAAAAGATTCCAAGAGATTTTATTAGATTTCTGAGGATTTCAATGATTTTATGAGGTTTTAAGCGTTCTCAATGCAGATTTCATGTAATTTCAGGGGATTTTATCATATTTTAATGAATTTCAAAGAATTTATTCACAAGAAGTGAGGGATTTCGTAGGATTTCAATAGATTTTCCAATGTTTTTCGTAATTCATTTGGAATTCGCCCTGAATTCTTATTAATTTATCCTGAATTCTTTTAAATCCTTTTGAATTCTTCTAAATTCACATAATTTTACTCAATATAGTGGATTTTGAAAAAGTTTTTGTTAAATCCATCTTGAAGTCTTTTTAACTCATCTTAAATTCTTAGGCATTTCATCAAATTCTTTTAAATTCTCTTTAATTTTTCTAAACTCATTTCAGACTTACTTAATTCAATGAATTTTTTCGTATTTTTGAATTGTTTTGAATTCACTTGATTGTTTTTCAAATTCAGTTTGATTTTTCAAGAATTTCATCGAATTCTTCTCGTTTCCCTTAAATTTCTCTAAATTAACTCTAATTTTATTGTAATCAATGGAATTTTTTCGATTTTAGACATTTCTTCCAATTCATTTGAATTAAACTTGAATTGTTTTATAGTCATTAATCACTTCCTTGGTTAGAAATTAGTAGAGTTTCCAAGATTTGAAATTATTTTTTGAAATTCACCCTAATTTCTTATTAATTTACCCTGAATTTTACACTTGAATTCTTCTAAATTTACGCAATTCTACTTAATTCAATGGATTTTTTTTGAATTTTTAAAAGTTGTTATTTAATTGATCCTGAAGCCTCTTAACCTCCCCTTGAATTCTTAGGCATTTCATTAAATTCTTTTGAATTCCCTTGAATTTTTCTGAGGTCATTTCAAAGTTACTGAATTCAATACAGATTGGAAATATTTTAAGATACTTTTCCAAATACCTTGGCATTTTCAAAAGCTTTACAAAATTTAAAGGTATTCAAAAGATTTTAAAGGTTTTGAAATATGTTAGGTTATTTTAAAAGATTAGAAAGAAATTTTTAATTGATTTCAGTAATTTAATGGGACTTACAAGGATTTGAAATATTTAAGGGTATTGTAAAAGATTCCCAGGCGTTTTCAAGGACTTTAAAAAGTTTCAAGGGATTTTAAAAGACGTCAAAGGATTTGAAATATTTTAGGAAATTTTAAAAGATTTCTAGAAATTATTCATTTATTTCAATAGTTTGAAGGGATTTCAAAGACTGAAATATGTTGGGGTATTTTAAGATTCCAAGGTGGTTGAGGATTTATTTTATTAACTCAAAATTAAACTATTCCAGTTGAGAATTTAACAATTATGTTGCAAATTCGTTTTTTTAGTTGAAAATTAATTTTTTTAAATATTTTAATGGATTTTAAAGAATGTATTCACACAAAGTGAGAAATTTCGTAGGATTTCAAAGATTTGAATAGATTTTCAAATATTTTTTGCAATTCATTTAGAATTCGCTCTGAATTCTTATTAATTAATCCTGAATTCTTTTAAATTCTTCTGAATTCTTCTAAATTCACTCAATTTTACTCAATACTTATGCCCTTTTAATTTGTCTAAACTCATTTCAAACTTACTCAATTCAATAATTTTTGTTGTTTTATTTCTGAATTGTTTTCGATTCACTTAATTGCTTTTTAAATTCAGCTTGATTTTTTTTATGAATTTCATCGAATTCTTCTCATTTCCCTTAAATTTTACTAAATTCACACATTTATTGAAATCAATGGCATTTTTCGATTTTTAAAATTATTTTCAATTCATTTGAATTCTTTTAAATTGGTGTGGTCATTAGTCACTTTTTTGGTTGTAAATTAGTAGGGTTTTCATGTTATGAAGAGATTTGAAATTATTTTTTGGAATTAACCCTGAATTATTATTAATTTACCCTGAATTCCTTTAAATTCTTTAGATTCTCTTGAAATTTTTCAACTCACTTGAATTCTTCTAAATTAACTCAATTCAACTTAATTCAATAGATTTTCTTTTAATCTTCAACAGTTTTTATTTAATTGATCCTCAAGTATTTTTACCTAACCTAGAATCCTTAGACATTTCGTCAAATTCTTTGAAATTCCCTTGAATTTTTCTAAGCTAATTTCAAACTTACTGAATTCAATGAAGGTTTTTCAAATTTTTCAATTGTTTTCAATTCATTTTAATTTTTTGAATTTCATCGAATCCTTCGCATTTACCTTAAATTCCCCTATTTTTCCAACATATTTGAATTCTTTTGAATTTAATTTGAGTTGCTTTGAAATCTTATAAATTTATCCTGAATTTTTTACCCTTCGAGCGTGAAAAAAGTACCCTATGAGCGTGACAAAAAGTACCCTTTGGTCCCTATATTTTATCCCATAGGGACTGCGAGGCCTGTAAATGCTTTAAATTCTCTTAAATGCTCAGGGTGGCGACTTGACCGGGAAAGACCGGGAAATGACCTGGAATTTTATTGACCGGGAAATGACCGGGAATTTAATTTAAAACCCGGGAATTTACTTCTGATCATAGAAAAATTCAAGAAATATAATTTCACTTGGAACAGGGAATTTTTTACATGGAATGGGAATTTTTTAAAGGAATTATAATTCGGATTTAGAAGAAAGGAATTTTCAAAAATCCCTCTTCCAAGTCAGAATTCGTCACAATTTGAAAGTTCCCTCTTCTAAATTTTAGGTAATAAAAGTACTTCAAGCAGTTTTCAGAGTAGAAGTAGAATTTCAAAGAAGAAATATTTCTGAATTAAGATAAAAATTTTTTTTACATTGTTCGTTGCGAATTCATCGTTTTTTAGTTAAAAATTCAACTACTGGGTTGAAAGTTAAACTTTTGTTAAAAATTAATTTGTTTGGTTGAAGATTCATCATTTTAATTTAAAATTCATCTCTGGTTGAAAATGTAACTACTTTCTTAAAAATCAATTTATTTTTTTTTTTGATGAAAATTCAACTATTTGGTTGAAAATTGATATTTTGCATTTAAAAAGTAAACTATTTGTTTGAAAGTGTATGTACTTTGTGGAAAATTCATCCTTTTTTGTAGACAATTAATCTTTATGGTTGACAATTCATCTTTTTGGCATAAAATTCAACTATTCCAGTTGAAGATTCATCATTTCAGTTGAAGATTCATAATTTTAGTTGACAATTCATCAGTTTGGTTGAAAATTAATTTCTTTAAATGAAAATTTAACTGTTCCATTGTGAGTTGAAAATTATTATTTTCACTTTCGGAGTTCCGCAATTTGGATAAAAATTTGTCTTTTTTAATTGAAAATTTTTTGGTAGAAAATTATCTTATTTTTCTTTGAAAGTTAATCTTCTTGTTTAAAAATTCTTCTGTTCAGTTAAAAATTAAAGTATTCCAGTCAAATATTTATCATTTTAGTTGAAAATTCATCTTTTAGGCTGGAAATAAAATTATTTGGTTGAAAGTTAAACTCTTTTGTTGAAAATTAATTTTTTTTTTAGTTAAAGATCCATCGTTTTAATTAAAAATTCATTTCTTTGGTTGACAAATGAGCTGTTTGATTGAAAATTTGTTTTTTCTTTGGATGTTTTTTGGTTGAAAATTATTTTTTTTTCAACTGAAAATGTAACTATTAATTCAGTTGAATATTTCATAATTTTAGTTCAAAATTCATGTCTTTGGTTGAACATTCATTTTTGACGAAAAATTTAATTATTCAATTTTTGGTTGAAAAATTATCTTTGTTAGTTGAAAATTCGTCTTTTTTGGTAGCAATTAATCTTCTTGGTCGAAAATTAATCTTTTTGGTCAAAAATTCAATTATTCTAGTTAATGATTCATCATTTTAGTTAAAAATTCATCTTTCTGGTTTGAAATGCAACTATTACAGTTAAATACTTACAATTTTATTTGAAAATTCATCACTCTGTTTGAAAATGCAACTATTATTTCGAAAGTTAGTTTTGTTTGTTGTTAAAAGTTTTTTTTTGTTAAAAGTAATTTTTTTAATTGAAAATTTAACTTATTCCAATTGAAAATTCCATAGTTGTAGTTGAAAATTCATCTGTTTGGTTAAAAATTCATTTTTTTAACTTGAAATTCAATTATTAAAGTTTTGGTTGACAATTTATCTTTTTTGAGTAAAAATTAATTTATTGGTTTGAAAATTTAACTATTTCAGTTAAAGATTCATTTTTTTAGTTGAAAACTGTTATGTTTGGTTTACAAATAATTTTTTAAACTAAAAATGTTACTATTCCATTTTCGATTGAAAATTATTATTTTTTTAGTTCAAAATTTAAAGTATTTGGTTAAAAATTTGTATTTTTTATTAAAATTTCAAACCTTTCTTTAAAAATTAATGTATTTGGTTGAAAAATTGTATTTTTGGTTAGAAAATTAATCTTTTTATTTAAAATGTAATTTTCTTTAAAAATTCCTCTTTTTGGTTGAAAATTCAAGTGTTCCAGTTAAATATTCATCATTTTAGTTGAAAATTTATCTTTTTGGTTTAAAATTTAACTATTCCAGATGAAGATTCATAATTTTATTTGAAAATTCATCACTTTGGTTGAAAATGGAACTATTTTGTTGAAAATCCGTTTTTTTTGTTGTTGAAAATTATTTTTTTTTCAACTGAAAGTTTAACTATTCCATTTTTTGTAAAAAATTGATATTTTTTAGTGGAAAATTTAAGTATTTTTTCAAAATTCATTTATTTTGCCACGTTTGCTCTGTTGTGTTAAAATATGTTTAGAACGGACGTCATGAATTAAAATAAATGTTTGCGTTTTGCGGCAAATATGAATATGTTACTTTTAGTTGACCGGGAAAATTGAAAAACTTGACCGGGAAAAACCGGTAAATGACCGGGAATTTGAAATCGTCCGCCGAATCCCAACCCTGATTTGAATTCCTTTGAATTTACTTTGAGTTGCTTTGAAATCTTATAAATTTATCCTGAATTTGTTACCCTTCGAGCGTGAAAAAAGTACCCTATGAGCGTGACAAAAAGTACCCTTTGGTCCCTATATTTTATCCCATAGGGACTGCGAGGCCTGAAAATGCTTTAAATTCTCTTAAATGCTCTATAAATTCTCTGTTCGATCTTATATGTTGATCAAATTCTCAAGAGCGTTTGCTCAACATAAATTCTTTGGCATTTAAAAACTCTAATATAGGATTTGAGTAGATACCCTGATAATTTAGTGAGCGAAAAATTAAAAAAAAATGAAAAAGGGTTTACGAAAATAATAAATTGTTTTAAATTGCAGAGTTCAGCATCTACGGGGGGCACGGAGGGGTCCAGTCCAGCCTCCAGCCCTGCATCAGCTGCAAGTCTTGCAATGGCAGCGCCTAAATATGGTACTCTAGTGCCTAACCGCATATTCGTTGGTGGTATTTCAGCAAGTACAAGTGAGGCTGAACTTGCTCAGCTTTTTTCCGCCTATGGCAACGTAAAAGCAACAAAAATCATCTCTGACCGCGCGGGCGTCTCGAAGGGATATGGATTTGTCACATTTGAAACAGAAGAAGAGGCGAAGAGACTGCAACAAGAGGTTTGCATTTTTTAATATACATTTTCATCAAATAACTAGAAAAAATACAATGAAAAACGCCTGATTATTTTATTTGTCTAAAGCATTTTTCATATTAAAATGTAGAATTAATAGTAATCAGGGTTCTAGCGACCTTGAAAACCTGGAATTTTCCTTGAATTTTTGTTGAACCTTGAAAACCTGGAAATCTCCTTGAATTTTTCACGAAAACCTTGAATTAAATTTGTTTTCTTTTAAAACAGTTATTTTATTGAAATGCGTAAAGTAATTTACATCTTTTAGTCTATTATGAAAGAAACATCTCGTTTAGAAGAAATCTTTGCTACTGAAAAGTTTTTTATTTATCAAGATATAATTTATCTTTTGTTCAATAGAGAATAAATAAAGAGATTTCTAGTAATTTTTTAGACTATACCAATCATTTTATAGGTTGCAGTGAACAGACTTTAATATTGTGAATAATTATAAGTTTTTTATTTCGTCTCCGCTAATATATAATGTTAAAGTATGCATTTTGTTGTGATATTCAACTTACAAATTATAAAAATTATTATTTGAAAATTGCGATGTTAATTCAGATTCAGAATTAGAATGAGCCATGGCCGTATAACGGATTTTCCAAGGGTTTTATCACTCGGTTTTTGAGTGTGACGGATTAAAAAAAGGCGTATACACCAGATATCAATTATTTCACAACAATTTCACAAAGCTTTTAAAATTTTTAAAAGATTTAAAGGATTTCAAAGATTTGAAAAAGGGTAGAGTACACCAGATTTCAAAGATTTTAAAACATTTCGAAGATTTGAAACGATTTCAAAAGGTTTCAACACATCTTAGAAGATTTGAAAATATTTCACTAAGATTTCAAATGATTCAATGGTTGAAAATTCATGTATTTTGTTAAAAATTAATCTTTTTTGTCCAAAATTAATTTATTTGGCTCGAAAGTTAGTTTTTTTAAATTGAAAATTAATGTTTTTTAGCTGCAAATTGATCTATTTCATGTTTGGTTGAATATCAATCTTCAGTTGAAAATTCAAATATTTGTGTGAAAATTTCTGTATTTTGTTGAAACTTTGTCTTTTGTGGTAGAACATTAATCTTCTTAGTGAATAATTCACCTTATTCATTGAAAATTCAACTTTTAGCTTGAAAATTACATTGAAAATTAAATAATTTGGTTGAAAATTTATTTATTTGGTTGAACGTTATTTTTTTTTATTGAAAATTAATTTGTTTAACTAAAATTTTTGTCGAAATTTCTTCTTTTTGATTGGCATTTAATCTTTTTTTGTAGAAAATTCATTTGTTTTGTTGAAAATTTAACTATTTCGATGAAAATTTATTTTATTTGTTTAAAAACTTATTTCTCTAACTGAAAATTCAATTATTCTATTTTTTGTTGGAAATTTATCTATTTTGTTGAAAATTTTTCTTTTTTTTGTATAAAATTAACCTTTTTGGTTGAAAATTCAACTATTAGGTTGGAATTCCATTAAAAATTGAAATATTTCATTGAAAATTCATTTATTTTGTTACAAATTATTCTTTTTTTTTTTTTATAAAATTAATCTTTTTGGTTGAAACTTCATTTTGTTGGTGAAAGTTAGTTTTTTTTTTAAATTAATTTTTTGAACTAAAAATTTAACTATTCCGTTTTTTGTCGGATTTTTTTTTTATATACATTTAATCTTTTTGCTTGAAACTTTAACTATTTTATTGTAAATTTATATTATTTAGTTAAAAACTTTTTTCTCTAACTTAAAGTTAAACTATTATATTGTTCGTTGAAATTTCATCTATTTTGTTGAAAATTTGTCTTTTTTAGTAGAAAATTCATTTTCTGGATTGAAAATTCAACTACTTTTTTTTTAACTAAAAATTTAGCTATTCCAGTTTTGCTAGAAAATAAATCTTTTTCAGTTGAAAATTCACTTTTTCAGTTAGAATTTTACTTATTTTGTTGAAAATTCGTCTTTTTAATTGAAAATTAAATTATTTTGGTCGAAAATTTATATTTTTGTATTGTAAATTCAACTTTTTTCAAAAATTTGCCTTTATTACTTGAAAACTCAATATTTTGGATAAGATTTTTTTTCTTTGTTGATTGAAAAATCTTTCTTGGCTGAAAATTGAACTTTTATTAAAAATCCGTATTTTTTGGTTTAATTTAACAGTTTTTCATTGAAAATTAAAAATTTTTATGGTGGAAATATCATCTATTACACTTTTTGTTGAGCATTCATTTTTTTAAATCAAAGATTCTTTAGTTTGGTTGAAAATTTTACTATTTTGTTGAATATTCCCTTTTTCTTAGTAGAAAATCAATTATTTTAATTAAAAATGTAATAATAAAATGTTACGTTTATGCTTTCGATATATTCGGGGCACACCTATTTTTTAGAGAATGATTTTTGTAGATTAGAAAGAGAATCAGACCGTTGCATTTTTCATCAAAAATAGCAACTTTCCATTAAAAATAATAAGATAACCTAAAGTTGACCAGAACTTTATGTTTAATTTTTGAAGTCAAATGATTTTTTTTTAATTTCTAAATGATTTTTGTTTACAAAAACTGATTTCCGATAAAAGAATGCTAACATGCCTTATTATTGTTGTAAATATTCTGTGAAGTCTAATTAACTTTTATTAACAATTGCAATTTTTGACGAAAAACACTAACATGACATAACCAAAAAATTGTTTAGGATTGCAGATCAATAATTCCCGATGATAAACACTAAAGTCCATAAGATTGTTCAGAATTGTAAATTTTCTTCGAAATCTAATAATTTTTTATTAAAATACCAATTTTTAGGCAATATAACCTAAAGTTGTTGAAAATTGTAAATATTCTTTGAAATCTGATAATTTTTTTATTAAAAATACCAATAATTTCGGACGCAAAACACTCACATTCTCAAAATTGTTAAAAGATTCTCAATTGTCTAAATTATAATTTTTGTTTTAAAATACCAATTTTTATGTAAAACGTTAACATAACCTAAAATTGTTGAAATATGTTAATATCTTTGTGTAAAAATATATATTTTAGGTGAAACACACCAACATAACCTAAAGCTGCTAAAGAATTTGTAATATTCATCAAAATTTAATGATTTTTGTTTAAAATAATCGATATCCTTTGAAAAATGTTAATATAACCTGAAACTGTTTAAAAATTTTGCCCGAACTATAATGATTTTTGTTTTAAAATGCCGATTTTTGGTATAAAACGCTAAAATAACTATATTGTTAAAATTTGAATATTCTTTCCGTATTTTTTTATTATTAAAAATACCAATTTCCGACGAAAAACATATACCCGAAAATTGATAAAATATTTCAAATCTTGTTCAAATAATAATTTTTTTTTGATTGAAAATACCAATTTTCGATGTAAAAAGCCCACGTATCCTAAACTTGTTTAAAATTAATAATCTTCTTTAAAATGTAATGACTTTTATTTAAAAATAACAATTTCATGTCAAGCACGCCGACATAACCTAAAGTTGTTAAAAAGTTGTAAATATTCTTCGAAATTTAATCATTGTTTATTAAAAATACCAATAATTTCTTACGAAAAACCGTAAAATAGCAACAGAAAATTGTTCAGATTTGTAAATCTTCTTCGAAATCTAACGATTTTTGTTTACAATACCAATTTTCAGTGGAACATGCCAACATAACCTAAAGTTGTTAAAAATGTTTAATATTCTTTGAAATCTGATAATTTCTGTATTAAAAATTCCAATAATTTCGGACGAAAAAAACTTAGCGTAACCCAAAATTGTTAAAAGATTCTAAATCTTGTTCAAATTATAATGATTTTTGTTTGAAAGTAACAATTTTCAATGAAACACGCCAACATAACCTAAAGTTGTTGAAAATTGTAAATCTTCTTTACAATATAAGAATTTTTTATTAAAAATATTAATAATTTGCGACGAAAACCCCTAAAATAACATAACAGAAAATTTTTCAGAATTGCAATTCTTGTTTGAAATATAATGATTTTTTTAAAAATAAACGATGTCCTGTTAAAAACGTTAATATAACCTGGAAGTGTTCAAAAAATGTAAATCTTGTTCGAACTATAATGATTTTAGTTTTAAAATGTCAATTTTTAGTGAAATAATACGCCAACATAACCGAAAGTTGTTGAAAAATGTTTATATAACCTGAAACTGTTCAAAAATTGCAAATCTTGTTCTAACTTTAATGATTTTTGTTTTAAAATACCAATTTTTTGTGTAAAATGTTAACGTAACCGAAAATTATTAAATAATAATGCATCATTAAAATCTAATGATTTTTGTCTAAAAATATCAATTTCTCGGAAAAAAACGTTGATAAAACCGAATGACGTAAATGGTTTATTAATCTTTAAAATCTAAAAAAAAGTTAGAACAAGATTGGCAATCTTTGAACAGTTTCAGGTTATATTAACATTTTTCATATGAAATCGGTTACTAAAAAGAAAAAACTTTAAACCACGAAGATTTACAATTTTTCAACAACTTTAGGTTATGTTGGCGTATTATTTCAATAAAAATTGACATTTTAAAACCAAAATTATTATATTTGGAATAAGATTTACATTTTTTGAACAGTTTCAGGTCATATTCACGTTCTTAACAGGACACCGTTTATTTTTAAAAAATCATTATATTTTAAACAAGATTTGCAATTCTGAAAATTTTTCTGTTATGTTATTTCAGGGGTTTTCGTCGCAAATTATTAATATTTTTAATCAAAAATTCTTAAATTTTAAAGACGATTTACATTTTTCAACAACTTTAGGTTATGTTGGCGTGTTTCATTAAAAATTGGTACTTTCAAACAAAAATCATTATAATTTTAACAAGATTCAGAATCTTTTATCAATTTTGGTTTACGATAAGTGTTTTTCGTCGAAAATTATTGGAATTTTTAATACAGAAATTATTAAATTTCAAAGAATATTAAAATTTATTAACAACTTTAGGTTATGTTGGCATGTTCCACTAAAAATTGGTATTGTACACAAAAATCATTAGATTTCGAAGAAGATTTACAATTCTGAACAATTTTCTGTTGCTATTTTACGGTTTTTCATCAGAAATTATTGCTATTTTTAATAAACAATGAGTAAATTTCAAAGAATATTTACAACTTTTTAACAACAAAAGAAGATGATTAATTTTAAACAATTTTAGAATATGTGGGCTTTTTAGATCGAAAATTGGTATTTTCAATTCAAAAAAATTATTATTTGAACAAGATTTAAAATATTTTATCAATTTTCGGGTATATTTTTTTCGTCGGAAATTGGAATTTTTAATAATAAAAAAAACGGAAAGAATATTCACAAATTTTAACAATATAAAGTTATTTTAACGTTTTACACCAAAAATTGTTATTTAAAAAAAAAATAATTATAGTTCAAAAGTACCACCCACTTTTTTTGTGTGCCAGTGTAATTTTCTATTAAAAACACCCATTTCCGGCGTTAAACGATAACATAACCTAAAATTGTTGCAAATGGGGAATCTTGATGATGAAAATTCATCTTTGTAGATAGAAAATTTCAATATTTGGTTAAAAATTCAACTATTTTGTTGATAATTCACTTATTTCGTTAGAAAGTCATCTTTTTGGTCAAAAATTCAACTTTTTTCGAAAATTCGTCTATTTAGATAAAAAAATTTGCCCTTTTGGATTGAAAATTCATCTTTTTTTGTTAAAATTCCAATTATTTCGTTACAAGTGCAACTGTTTTTGGTTGATGTTTAATCTTTTTTGTTTGAAAATTTGACCATTTGGTTGAACATTCATCTTTGTAGGTTGAAAATTCAAAAATTTGGTTTAAAATGTAACTATTTTGTGTATAATTAAATTATTTTGTTGAAAATCAAACTATTTTGTTAAAAAGTAATTTTTTTTGGTCAAAAATTTGCTGCGTAAAACGCTAACATAACCTAAAATTGTTCAAAATTGGGAATCTTGGTGATGAAAATTTATTTCTTTGATTGAAAATTTAACTATTTTCTTGAAAATGCGTTTTTCGTTGTTAAAATGTCGTCTGTTATATTTTTCGTTGAGAATTCATCCTTTTTGTTGAAAATTCAACTTGTTAGGTTTGAGATTCAAATGTTTTTGGTTGGAATTTAATCTTTTTTGTTTGAAAATGTGACTATTTGGTTGAACATTCATCTTTGTAGGAACAACTTCAACAATTTGGTTAAAAATGTAATTATTTTGTTTATAATTTAATTATTTTGTTGAAATTCAAACTATTTTGTTAAAAAGTAAAGTCAAAAATTTATATTAAAATACTTTTTGTTAAATACTACTTTCCAGTTAACATCTATAATATAAAACATGTATAATATTTTCAATAATTTGTTACATAATTTGAATGTTTTAATTTAATCGGACAAAAGTATTTAAAAAAATACAAATGTTTCTTAATTCACATAAGGTTTTCGATATTTTTTGAATTAAAAGGGATTATTTGTAGATTTAATTTTTTAAATGTCAAATTTAAGATAGAAAACAACTTCAAGTAACGAAAAGCCAAACAGGTTTTCAACAACATTGATTGCGAGATTTTCGAAGCTAAAGTGCTAAAACTAAAAATCATTGCGATTGTTTGAAAAATAATTGTTTAACTGTTATAAATTTAAAAAATTATTCTCTTATCTTTTAAATTACCTGAATATAGATTGAATAATGTTGATAAATTTTAATTTACAGTCCGAGTGCATCGTACTGAGGGAGAGAAAGCTAAACATAGCTCCTGCCATTAAAAAACAGCCTTTCAATCGATCGTTCGATGGCGGATCAGGTTCTCCTCCTGCTGTGCCTACCAGTACCTACTATTATACAAATGGTCAGTGGTTTTTTTTAATTGATTAATTTTTATTGCTCCTGCGATTAATGTTTTTGTAAACTGACTCTGAGGCACAGAAACTTATTCGCTTTCGATCCCCAAATCAGAGGTCTTATCCCTATTCCCCTAAGTTTAACCCTTTTTTTAAATGCCCCTTTTTCCCTATTCTCGAAAACTTCACCTTTTTCACTTTTTTCCCTCAAATCACTTTTTTAACTTTTTAAAATGAAAATATCCGTTTAGTAATTTTGTCAATATGCTAAAACAGAAAACCCAAGGTTTTTTATTTTTTTTTAGATTTTCTTTGAATTCGTTTGAATTCTCCTTGAATGTGAGATTAAAAAGTATTATAAAATAATTAGATCAATTTAAAACTGTGTTTTATAGATTTTTTTTGTTATTATGGTCATTAAAGCGTTTGTTTATCGCTTTTCGAAAGTTTTTAAACGTTTTAAAAATTAGAAGAAAAAAAGAGTATCGAGTCCTTTTCGTGATAAGTCAAATACAATTATTTGCTCTACATATTTTTAATTCTTGTTTAGGAAGCCTTATTTCACATTTAAAACTCAGTAAAAGGTATGATAAAAGACTTGGATAACTTGAAAATTCAACAATTTGGTTGAAAATGTAACTATTTTGTTTAAAATGTAATTATTTTGTTGAATATCAAACTATCTTGTTAAAAAATAATCTTTTTTGCTCGAAAGTTCAACTGTTTTGTTGAAATAACCTCCTTTTGGATTAAAAATTCATAGTTTATGGTACAAAAGTCATGTTTTTTAGTTTAAATGAGTAAATAAATTTGAAATTTTAATTTTAAATTGTTTTATTCCGTTTATAAATGATCCTCTGTTTAAATTGTTGAAAGATTAAAATTCTGGTCTTAAAATATTAATGGATATTATTATTACATCTATTATATATTATATAAATATTATATTATAGATTAGATTTATTTCTCACATGTACATCGTTTTTGGATATTTACATACAGAATCCCGGATACAAAATTTTATATTATATTATAATTATGTTATTATAGTATTAATGGGCAGGGCAAATATTTTTGAAAGATTTCTGGAAAAATATAAATGATTTTTTATTCTGAAAAATTAATTTGAACATAAAATTTCAAAAGATGTCCAAAATCGTCACAAAAGAATCCGCAAAATTGTAATGCTATTTTTCTAATTATGCAGAGTTAAACAAAAAAATGACGAAAAATACCATCATTTAAAAAAAATATTTAGAGGGCTTAGAAAAATGTATGCGAATTTAAAAAAAAAATTTAAGAACAATTGGAATCATTTTATAATATATTTGGATGGTTTAGAAGTTTTTGAAAACATTAAAAAATAGTTTAAAATTTGGAAATATTTTAAGAAATTTAAAACCAAATGTAAGTTTTTGAAGATTTCGACAAAAAAATGTTGATGCTTTTTAAGAATTTCTCAAGTTTTCAAGAAAACAAAAAAAAATCTTGAGCTTTCTGGGGAAATTATAAATGATTAATTTTTAAAGAAAAATTTCAAGAAATTTCTCAAATTGTCAAAAAAATCTATAGAATTGTAAGATAATTTTTTTATTGCTTAAAGATTTTTTTAAATTTTAGGAAAATTTTAGTTTGAAAATTCTTCTCTCTGAAGAAATTTCTCCTTTTTGATTAAAAATGCAATTTTTTGATTGAAAATTAATTTTTTTTGTTGAGGACACAACTATTTTCTTGAAAATTCAACAATTTGGATAAAAATGTAACTATTTTGTTTATAATTTAATTACATAATTTAATTATTTTGTTGAAAAGCAAACTATTTTGTTAAAAAGTAATCTTTTTTGTTCTAAAATTCATATTTTTTAGTGGAAATGAATAACTTAACAAAAAATTTATTTGAAATTGCTTTATTCCGTTTATAAATGATTCTCTGTTAAAAATGTTAAAAGATTAAAATTCTGGTCTTTGAATATTATTGGCCAGGGAGAATTAAAATTGATCAGGGAAAAATCAGGGAGTTTTGAAAATTAAGTTTTTCGGCCACTCTGTTATTAATTTCAGGTAGTTTTTAAACGTTTTAAATATTTAAAGAAAAAAATGTATCGAGCCCTTTTTGAAATAAGAAAAAATGAGTTTTTTGATTTGCGTATTTCCAATTATTTTTTAGAAAGTGTTATTTGATATTAAAAACTGAGTAAAAAAGTGGAATAAATAGAAAACTGTACGTTTTATGGAGGTTTTTGTTTTGAAAAAAATGTTTGTTTTATTAAGGTTATTAAAGCGTCTTTGCGCTCGATTTTTTTTTCTTTTTTATTACTCTTGGATAGTTTTAAGCGTTCTAAATATTAAGAAAAAGAATATTAAAAGAGTTATTACAACTAAAAACTTATCTATTTAATTTTTGGCTGGAAATTCATGTATTTTGTTGAAAATTCTTCTTGGTAGTAATTAATCTTCTTGGTTGAAAATTCAACTTTTTTGTTTGAAAATTCAACTATTCCAGTATAAGATTCATCGTCTTAGTTGAAAATTCATCTCTTTGCTTTAACATTAATTTTTTCAATGAAAAACTTATCTATTTCATTTTTGGCTGAAAATGCATGTATTTTGTTGAAAATTCGTTTTTTTTTTGGTAGAAATTAATCTTCTTGGTTAAAAAATTCATCTTTTTTATTTGAAAATTCAACTATTCCAGTTAAAAATTCATTATTTTAGTTTAAAATTCATCTTTTTGGTTTAAAATTCAACTATTCCAGTTGAAGATTCATCTTTTTGCTTGAACATTACTTTTTTCAACTAAAAATATATCTATTCAATTTTTGGCTGCAAAATTTTTTTTTCAGTTGAAAATTGATCTTTAGTTCAAAATTCAACTATTTGTTTGAAAATTTGTCATTCTAGTTGAAGATGCATGTATTTTGTTGAAAAATCGTCTTTTTGGTAGAAAATGTTTTGTTGGAAATACAACTGCTTGGTTGAAAGTTAAACTCTTTTGTTAAAAATTCATCTTTTTGATTTAAAATTCAATTATTTCAGTTAAATCTTCATCATTTTATTTGAAAATTCATCTGTTTTGTTGAAAATAAAACTACTTGGCTGAAAGTTAAACTTTTTTGTTAAAAATTCATCTTTTTGGTTTAAAATTGATCTATTCCAGTTGAAGATTCATCATTTCAGTTGAAAATTGGTCTTTTTTGGTTGAAAATCCTACTATTTCGTTGAAAATTAATGTATTTTCTTGAAAAATCTCATTTTTTTGTAGAAAATGAATCTTCTTGTTTGAAAATTCATCTTTTTGGTTGAAAATTTAAGTATTCTAGTTAAATATTCATAATTTTAGTTCAAAATTCATCTTTTTTGTTGAAATTAAAACTACTTGGTTAAAAGTTAAACTCTCTTGTTAAAAATTCATCTTTTTGGTTTAAAATTCTTGTATTTTGTTGAAAACTCGTCTTTTTTTGTAGAATATTAATCTTTTCGCTTTTAATTAATGCTTTAAATTAATTTTTTTAACTGAAAATTGAACTATTCCATTTTTGGTTGAATACTGGTCTTTTTTAGCTCGAAATTAAACTATTTGTTTGAAAATTGATCTTTTTTAGTTAAAAACTCAACTATTTAGTTGAGCATTTATGTATTTTGTTGAAAAATCGTCTTTATTTTTAGAAAATTAATATTTTTGGTTGAAGATTCATCTTGTTCAAAATGCAATATTATTTTTTGAAAAGTTAGGAACTTGAAGCAGTTTAAATTGAATTTAATGTAGTATCCACATTAATTTTACCTAAATATGCACTAAGTTTTAATCTAATTTCAAATATAAGGAGAAATAGTAAAAATTAGTTAAAATTATGATTCAAATTAATGGACTTTAGAGACAAATTCAAGAAGTGAATAATAATGTTTTTAGTATTATTTAATTAATCGATGGTGTTAATATATTTAAGAATACCTTGTAAAATAATTTCTTAAAACTTTCTATATTAAACATATTAATTGAATTCCTGGAAACTGAAAAAAATTATTTATAATAAATTTGCGTGCATTTTTATGAATTTCATCGAATTCTTCTCATTTTCCTAAGTTCCTCTAAATTCACTGCAATTTGACTGAAATCAATGGAATTTTTTTAAAAATTCGTTTCTGATGCTTGTGAATTTTTTTGAATTTATGTTACTTGAATTGTTTTAAAGACTGCTGACTTTATCATGAATTCGGCCTTCGGTTGCGGGCTATGATTTCATCAAATACATTTTTTTTTTAATTCATCTGGTGTTTTTATCAATTTAATAGAAACTACTTTGTTGAAAATAAATTTTTTATCTAAAAATTTAACTATTCCAGTAGAAAATTTAATTATTTTGCTGAAAAGCCGTTTTTTTTCTTTACGAATTACATTTTTAACGGAAAATGGAACTATTCTATTTTTGGTTGAAAGTTTATCCTTTTTGGATGAAAATTCAACTATCTAGTTGAAAAGTGATAGTTTTTTATTTAAAAATGTAACTATTCGTTAAAAAATGTATATACTTTGTGGAAAATTCGTCTTTTTGTAGAAAATTATTCTTTTTGCTTGAAAATTAATCTTTTTGGTATAAAATTCAACCATTTCAGTTAAAGATTCAACATTTTAGTTAACAATTTATCAGTTTGGTTGAAAATTAATTTCTTCAACTGCACATTTAACTGTTCCATTTTTCGTTCAAAATTGATCTTTTCTAGTTCAAACTTCAACAATTTGGATAAAAATTGGTCTTTTTTAATTGAAAATTCAACTATTTCGTTGATGATTCACGTATTTTGTTTTAAAAAATAGATTTTTTTTGTAGAAAATTATATTTTTCCTTGAAAGTTAATCTTCTTGTTTAAACTTTCTTCTTTCGGTTAAAAATTCAATTATTCCAGTTAAATATTTATCATTCTAGTTGAAAATTAATCTGTTAGGTTGGAAATAAGATTACTTGGTTGAAAGTTAAAATCTTTTTTTTAAAATTAATTTTTTTGGTTGAAGATTCAGCAATTAATCAATAAATTTAATCAAGTAGCTCATTTTTAAAACCTAAAATCCTATTCCCAACCTAAAAGATGAATTTTCAACTATAATGATAAATATTTAACTGGAATACTTGCATTTTTAACCGAAAGAATAATTCTTAAACAAGAAGATTAACTTTCAAGAAAAAAGATAATTTCCTACAAAAAAATCGATTTTTAACAAAATACGTGAATTTTCAACGAAATAGTTGAATTTTCAATGAAAAAAGACAAATTTCCATCCAAATTGTTAAAGTTTGAACTAGAAAAGATCAATTTTCAACCAAAAATGGAACAGTTGAATTTTCGGTTGGAGAGATTAATTTTCAACCACACTGATGAATTTTCAACTAAAATGTTGAATCTTCAACTGAAATGGTTGAATTTTATACCAAAAAGATGAATTTTAAAGCTTAAAGATTAATTTTGTACAAAAAAGACGAATTTTCTTCTTTTTTTTTTGTAAATTCATTGTTTTTAACGGCAAATTTAATTATTCTATTTTTATTTTTATTTTTTTTTATTTTTTTTAATTCAGCTACTTGGTTGGAAATTCATGTATTTTGTTGATAATTAATATTCTTGGTTAAAAATTCATATTTTTATTTTGAAAATTCAATGGTTTGTTTGAACTTTTTTTTCTCTGTTGACTGCAAAATCTTTCTTAGTTAGAAATTCGTCCCTTTTGGTTGAATTATACAGTTTTTGATTTAAAATTGAAATCTTTTTTGGTTGAAATATCAACTATTACATTTTTTTGAGAATTCTTTTGTTAAGAATTAATTTTTTCTGTTGGTGGAAGATTCATCATTTTAACTTAAATATTAACTCTTTGGTTAAAAATTAAATTTTTTTTACTAAAAATTTAAATACTGAATTTTTGGTTTAAAATTGATCTTTTTTAGTTGAAAATTGATGCATTTTATTGTAATTTCGTATTTTTTGTTGAAACTTATTTTTTTAATTTGAAAATTTAACTTTTTCTATGGAAATAGATCTTTTTTAGTTAAAAATTAATGTATTTTGTTGATAATTCTTTAACTGTGCCAGTTAAATATTCATTATTTTAGTCGCCAGTTAATCTTTTTGCTTTAAAATTCAATTATTTCAGTTGAAGATTCAACATTTTAGTTGAAAATTCATCATTTCGGGTGAAAATTTAACTATTTTGTTTAAAAAATCTTTTTTTTTCTTGTAAAAGTTATTTTTTTCAACTGAAAACTTAAGTATCCCCTTTTTTTTTGTTAAAAATTCAGCTATTTGTATTTTGTTATAAAATCGTATTTTTGGTAGAAAATTAATCTTTTTGTTTGAAAATTTAACTGCTTGGTTGAAAGTTGTTCTACTTTGGTAAAAATTCATTTTATTTGTTGAAGATCCATCTCAATTGAAGATACATTGTTTTAGTTGAAAACTTATATTTTTGGTTTAAAATTCAACTATTCCGGTTGAAGACTCATTTTAGTTGAAAATTCATCAGTTTGGTTGAAAATTGAACTATTTTCAGGGTGGCGACTTGACCGGGAAACCGAGAAAGACCGGGAAATGACAGGGAATTTTATTGACCGGGAAAAAACCGGGAAATGACCGGGAATTTAATTTAAAAACCGGGAATTTACTTCTGATCATAGCAAAATTCAAGAAATATAATTTCACTTGGAACAGGGAATGTTTTACATGGAATGGGAATTTTTTAAAGGAATTATAATTCGGATTGAGAATAAAGGAATTTTTAAAAATCCCTCTTTCAAGTCAGAATTCGTCACAATTTGAAAGTTCCCTCTTCTAAATTTTAGGTAATAAAAGTACTTCAAGCAGTTTTCAGAGTAGAAGTGGAATTTCAAAGAAGAAATATTTCTGAATTATAATAGCAAACTTTTTTACATTGTTCGTTGCGAATTCATCGTTTTTTAGTTAGAAATTCAACTACTGGGTTAAAAGTTAAACTTTTGTTAAAAATTAATTTATCTTTTTTTGATGAAAATTCAACTATTTGGTTGACAATTGATATTTTTCATTTAATAATTAAACTATTTGTTTGAATATGTATGTACTTTGTGGAAAATTCATCTATTTTTGTAGACAATTAAACTTTATGGTTGACAATTCATCTTTTTGGCATAAAATTAAACTATTCCAGTTAAAGATTCATAATTTCAGTTGAAGATTCATCATTTTATTTGGAAATTCACCAGTTTGGTTGAAAATTAATTTCTTTAAACGAAAATTTAACTGTTCCATTCTGAGTTGAAAATTAAAATTTTCAAGTTCGCAATTCCACAATTTGGATAAAAATTTGTCTTTTTAATTGAAAATTTAACTATTCCGATGAAAATTCATGTATTTTGTTAAAAACTCGATTTTTTTTGTTGGTAACAAATTATCTTATTTTTCTTTGAAAGTTAATCTTCTTGTTTAAAAATTCTTCTTTTCGGTTAAAAATTCAAGTATTCCAGTCCATTATTTATTATTTTAGTTGAAAATTCATCTTTGTCTTTGGTTGAACATTCATTTTTGACTAAAAATTTGATTATTCAATTTTTGGTTGAAAAATTATCTTTGTTAGTTGGAAATTCGTCTTTTTTGGTAGAAATTGATCTTCTTGGTTGAAAATTAATCTTTTTGGTCAAAAATTCAATTATTCTAGTTAATAATTCATCATTTCAGTTAAAAATTCATCTTTCTGGTTTGAAATTCAACTATTGCAGTTAAATATTTACAATTTTATTTGAAAATTCATCACTTTGTTTGACAATGTAACTATTATTTTGAAAGTTATTTTTTGTTGTTGTTAAAAGTTAGTTTTTTTTTGTTGAAACTAATTTTTTTAACTGAAAATTTAACTTATTCCAATTGAAAATTCCATAGCTGTTGAAAATTCATCTGTTTGGTTAAACATTAATTTTTTCAACTTGAAATTTAATTATTAAAGTTTTGGTTGACAATTTATCTTTTTTTAGTAAAAATTAATTTTTTGGTTTGAAAATTGAACTATTTCAGTTAAAGATTCATTGTTTTAGTTGAATACTCTTATGTTTGGTTTACAAATAATTTTTTAAACTAAAAATGTTACTATTCCATTTTCGATTGAAAATTATTATTTTTTCAGGTCAAAATTTAACTATTTGGTTGAAAATTCGTCTTCTTTTATTAAAACTTCAAACCTTTATTTAAAAATTAATGTATTTGGTTGAAAAATTGTATTTTTGGGTAGAACATTAATCTTTTTATTTACAATGTAATCTTCTTTAAAAATTCGTCTTTTTGGTTGAAAATTCAAGTGTTCCAGTTAAATATTTATCATTTTAGTTGAAAATTTATCTTTTTGGTTTAAAATTTAACTATTTCACACTGTAAAAAAAAAATTTTAACTTTACCACTGCGATTTGTAATTATACCAAAACTTGTAAAATTACTTCCTTCATAGTAGTGAACTTACTAATTTTAATTGAAATATATCACTTTCAATGTAGTAGTTTCACAAGATTTCATGAATTTACGTCTTTAAAAGTAGGTAAGAATTGGACTGCCAGAGAGTGGCAGATAAGTGCAGATAAAGATTAATAATTTTATTTGAAAATTCATCACTTTGGTTGAAAATTGAACTATTTGATTGAAAATCCGTTTTTTTTTGTTGAAAATTAATTTTTTAACTGAAAGTTTAACTATTCCATTTTTTTGTAAAAAATTGATATTTTTTAGTGGAAAATTTAAGTATTTTTTTCAAAATTCATTTATTTTGCAACGTTTTGCTCTGTTGTGTTAAAAGATGTTTAGAACGAACGTCATGAATTAAAATAAATGTTTGCGTTTTGCGGCAAATATAAATATGTTATTTTTAGCTGACCGCGAAAATTGAAAAACTTGACCGGGGAAAACCGGGAAATGACCGGGAATTTGAAATCGTCCGCCGAATTGCCACCCTGATTTTGTTGAAGTCCGTTTTTTTTGTTTTTTGAAAATTCTTTTTTTCAACCGAAAGTTTAACTGTTCCATTTTTTGTTAAAAATTGATGTTTTTCAGTGAAAATTGAAGTATTTGTTTAAAAATTCAATTAATTTTGCAATTTGCTGCTCTGTTGTATTAAAGGATGTTTAGAATGAACGTCATGAATCAAAATAAATGTTTGCGTTTTGCGGAAAATATGAATATGTTACTTTTAGTTGACCGGGAAAAACCGGGAAATTACCGAAAATTTGAAATCGTCCGCCGGATTACAAAACTAATTAATTGAAGAATTTTATCGAATATTAGGTATGAGCCTCACCTATCAAAATGGAATGACGTTTTACAACGCAGGAGCTCCAGCCCCCGGAACAGCGATTGCACCTCCACCGACTGATCCAGCAGCGCTTTATCAAGCCACAGGAGTCTTCGGTATGTTTCTTTTTATCATTAGGCACGATTCCGTAAGCAACCACTGTTTTCCATCACCAGAGTTCATTGAAGTTTTCATTGCTTTTTTTTTCTTATTCTCTCCTTTTTTTTTATTTAACACTTCTCTAATCCAATTTTTCCCGCTCTCGATTTTTGTAACTAGAGTTACAATTTCGAAAACCCAAGGCTATTCAGATTGAGTGCAAATTCCAAGGACTATACTAACTACTAAACAAGTTGCTCTGTAATACTATGATCAGAGGAATTGGCAATTATCAGGGTGTCTACCTGACCGGAAAATCGGGAAATTCATTCAGAGACCGGGATTTTTCATTCGATTGTACTGAAATGATTTTTGAAAGTGTTTTCATATTTTATTACTTTTAATTTGTTCAATCACTAGGGTGGCCGCAGGTCAGGAAAAACCTGGAAATCAGGGGAAAGTTAGGGAATTTTTTGGTCAGGAAAAGTCAGGGATTTTGAAGAAAAAAAATCAATCTTTTAGGGTATTTTAAAACATTCTACGATATTTCTTAATAGATTTCAATAATTTAAAAGGAATAAAAAGATTTTAGGGTATTTTTTTAAAGTTTAGGGAGTTTTTAAAATATTAACCAAATTTTACGATATTTTTTAAATTAAAAGGAATTTTCACGGGATTTCAAAAGATTTCATTGGATTTGCAATATTTTAGGGTATTTTAAAAGATTTAAACGAATTTTCAATAGATTTCAATAATTTGAAGGGATTCCAAATTTAAGATTTTAGGGTATTTTCTAAAATTTCCAAGGAATTTTCAAGAGCTTTAAAAAGTTTCAAAGGATTTCGAAATATTTCGAAGGATTTGAAATATTGTGGGATATTTTAAAAGATTCAAAGGAATTTTTAATAGATTTCAATAATTTGAAGGTATTCCAAAGAATTTGGAAGATTTTAGGATATTTTTCAAAATTCCATGGAATTTTCAAGAGATTACACGATGTTCAAAGAATTTGTAAGGATTTTTATGATTTGAAGGGGTATAGAAATTTTTTTCAGAATTTCCAAGATTTTAAGTTTTTTAACAATATTTCAAGGAATTTTCAATTGATTTCAATAATTTGAAGAGATTCTAAAGGATTTTAAAGATTTTTTGATATTTTTTAAAATTCCAAGGAATTTTCAAGAGATTACACAATTTTCAAAGAATTTGTAAGGATTTTTATGATTTGAAGGGGTATAGAAAATTTTTTCAGAATTTCAAAGATTTTAAGTTTTTTAACAATATTTCAAGGAATTTTGAATTGATTTCAATAATTTGAAGAGATTCTAAAGGATTTTAAAGATTTTTTGATATTTTTGAAAATTCCAAGGAATTTTCAAGAGATTAAACAATTTTCAAAGAATTTGTAAGGATTTTTATGATTTGAAGGGGTATAACAAAAATTTCAAGAATTCAAAAGATTTTAAGTTTTTTCTTTTAATATTTCAAGGAATTTTCAATTGATTTCAGTAATTTGAAGAATTGTAATTTTTTTGAAATTACAAGTAATTTTCAAGAGATTTGAAAATATTCAAGGGATTTCAAAAGCTTTCAAAGAATTGAAAATGTTTTAGGGCATTTTCAAGTATTTTAATAGATTTCAATAATGTGAAGGGATTCCAAAGGATTTTAAAGATTTTAGGGTGTTTTTAAAATTTCCAAGGAATTTTCAAAAGCTTTAAAAAGTTTCAAAGGATTTCGAAATATTTCAAAGGATTTGAAATATTGTGGGATGTTTTAAAGATTCAAAGGAATTTTTAATAGATTTCAATAATTTGAAGGGATTCCAAAGAATTTGGAAGATTTTAGGGTATTTTTCAAAATTCCAAGGGATTAAAACCATTTTAGGGTATTTTTAAAACTTTCAATGAGTTTTTGAAAGTTTTTGAATTTCAAAGGATTTGAAATATTGTGGTGTATTTTAAAAGATTAAAAATAATTTTTAATAAATTTCAATAATTTGAAGGTATTGCAAAGGATTTTAAAGATTTTAAGGTGTTTTTAAAACTTTCAAGAATTTTTCGAAAGATTTCAAAGGATTTGAAATATTGTGGAACATTTTAAAAGATTCAAAGCAATTTTCAATAGATTTCAATAATTTGAAGGGATTCCAAAGGATTTTAAGGTGTTTTTAAAACTTTCAAGGAGTTTTTGAAAGATTTTAAAGGATTTTAAATATTGTGGGGTATTTTAAAAGATTCAGAGGGATTTTTAATAGATTTCAATAATTTGAAGGGATTCCAAAGGATTTTAAATATTTGTGGATATTTTTGAAAATTCCAAGGAATTTTCAAGAGATTAAACAATTTACAAAGAATTTGTAAGGATTTTTATGATTTGAAGGGATATCAAACAAAAATTTAAAAGATTTTAAGTTTTTTGAAAAATATTTCAAGGAATTTTCAGTTGATTTCAATAATTTGAAGAGATTCTAAAGGATTTTAAAGATTTCACGGTGAATATTTTTTTTAAATTACAAGTAATTTTCAAGAGATTTGAAAATATTCAAGGGATTTCAAAAGATTGCAAAGAATTGAAAATGTTTCAGGGTATTTTCAAGTATTTTTAATAGATTTCAATAATTTGAGGGGATTCCAAATGATTTTAAAGATTTTAGGGTATTTTTAAAACTTTCAAGTATTTTTCGAAAAATTGCAAAGGATTTGAAATATTGTGGAATGTTTTAAAAGATTCAAATGAATTTTTAATAGATTTCAATCATTTGAAGGGATTCCAAACAATTTTGAAGATTTTAGGTTTTTTTTCAAAATTCCAAGGGATTAAAAACATTTTAAGGTATTTTTAAAACTTTCAATGAGTTTTTTAATGATTCTGAATTTCAAAGGATTTCAAATATTGTGGTGTATTTTAAAAGATTAAAAATAATTTTTAATGCATTTTAATAATTTGAAGGGATTCCAAAGGGTTTTAAGGTGTTTTTAAAACTTTCAAGGAGTTTTTGAAAGATTTCAAAGGATTTTAAATATTGTGGGGTATTTTAAAAGATTCAGAGGGATTTTTAATAGATTTCAATAATTTGAAGGGATTCCAAAGGATTTTAAAGATTTTTGGATATTTTTGAAAATTCCAAGGAATTTTCAAGAGATTAAACAATTTTCAACGAATTTGTAAGGATTTTTATGATTTGAAGGGATATAAAAAAAATAATAAAAGTTTCAAGAATTTAAGAGATTTTAAGTTGTTTTTAAAAATATTTCAAGGAATTTTCAATTGATTTTAATAATTTGAAGAAATTCTAAAGGATTTTAAAGATTTCACGGTAAATATTTTTTTTTAAATTACAAGTAATTTTCAAGAGATTTGAAAATATTCAAGGGATTTAAAAAAATTTCAAGGTGTTTTTAAAACTTTCAAGGATTTTGCGAAAAATTTCAAAGGATTTGAAATATTGTGGGATATTTTAAAAGATTCAAAGGAATTTTTAATAGATTTCAATAATTTGAAGTGATTCCGAAGGATTAAGAAGATTTTAGGGTATTTTAAAAACTTTTAAGGAATTTAAAACAGCTTTAAAATGTTTCAAAGGATTTGAAGTATTGTAGGATATTTTAAAAATTCCAAGGAATTTTCAAGAGCTTCAAAAAGTTTCAAATTATTACGAAAGATTTCAAAAAATTTGAAATATTTTTGGGTATTTTAAAAGTTTCCAAGGAACTTCTGATATATTTCAATAATTTGAAAGTCTTCCAAAGGAAGTAAAAGATTTTAGGGTATTATAAAAACTTTTAAGGAATTTAAAACAGCTTTAAAATTTTTCAAAGGATTTGAAATATTGTAGGGTCTTTTTTAAATTTAAGTAATTTTCAAGAGGTTTTGCAAAATTTCACGAGATTTCAAGTTCTAAGTTTGTTAGAAAGGAGTCACTTTTTGACTTTTTTCAAGTAAATTAGACTGTGACAGTCCTGAGAATATTAAAATAAAAATTTTATTTAAAATTAAACAAATTTGTATTTAAAATTTGTACAAGATTAGAATGTTGGTTGGGAAAAATCAGGGAATTTAAAAAATTATGTTTTTCGGCCACCCTGAAAGAAGTATTCGGGTGTCTACTCATCTGGAAAACCTGAAATTGTTAGGAAATTTTTGTACACCTGGCAAAACCTGGAAATGGCAGGGAATTTTGTTAAAATGTTTTTTCAATTCTAAAAGTAGCTTTATATTACTGGATTGATCCATTTAGTTGCAATTTCTTTTTTTTGGGTTGTAAATTCATTTTTTTAACAGCAAATTTAATTATTCTATTTTTCTTTTTAAATTCAACTATTTGGTTGGAAGTTCATGTATTTTGTTGATAATTAATATTCTTGGTTAAAAATTCATATTTTTGCTTTGAAAATTCAATAGTTTGGTTGAACTTTTTTTTCTCTTTTGACTGCAAAATCTTTCATATTTAGAAATTCGCCCCTTTTGGTTGAATACTGTTTTTGATTAAAATTGAAATCTTTTTTGGTTGAAATATCAACTATTACATTTTTTTGAGAATTCTTTGTTAAGAATTCTTTTTTTTGTGGGTTGTAGATTCATCATTTTAACGGAAATATTAACACTTTGGTTAAAAATTAATTTTTTTTTACTACAAATTTAACTACTGAAGTTTTGGTTTAAAATTGATCTTTTTTAGATGAAAATTGATGTATTCTATTATAAATTCGTATTTTTTGTTGAAACTTTTTTTTTTAATTTGAAAATTGAACTTTTTTATGGAAATAGATCTTTTTTAGTTTAAAATTCAATTATGGTTGAAAATTCATGTATTTTGCTGACAATTCTTTGAGTGTGCCAGTTAAATATTCATTAATTTAGTCGCCAGTTAATCTTTTTGCTTTAAAATTCAATTATTTCAGTTGAAGATTCAACATTTTTAGTTGAAAATTCATCACTTCGGGTGAAAATTTAACTATTTTGTTTGAAAATTCCTTTTTTTTTCTTGTAAAAATTAATTTTTTCAACTGGAAACTTATGTATCCCATATCTTTTTTTTTGTAATTCAGCTATTTGTATTTTCTTATAAAATCGTTTTTTTTCGTAGAAAATTAATCTTTTTGTTTGAAAATTTAACTGCTTGTTTGAAAGTTGAACTACTTTGGTAAAAATTCATTTTCTTTATTGAAAATCCATCTTTGGTTGAAAATTCAACTATTATGTTCAACAATCGTTTTTTTGTTGTTGTTAAAAATCAATTTTTTCACTGCATTTTCTAGTATTCCAATTTCGGTGGAAAATTGATCGATTTAAGTTTAAAATTCAACTATTTGGCTTAAAAATTCAACTTTTTTGTTGAAAGATGGTCTCTTTGGATTACAATTTTTATTATTTTCGTGAAAAATTCAACAATTTAGATGAAAATACGTTTTTTTATGTTGAACTTTAATTTTTTTAACTGAAAATTTAATTATTCCATTTTTTGGTAGAAATTAATCTTCTTGGTAACTATTTCAGTTGAACATTCCATCATTTTAGTTAAAAATTCATTTCTTTGGTTGAACATTAATTTTTTTAACTGAAAATTTAACTATTCAATTTTTGGTTAACAAATTATCTTTTTTAGTTGAAAATTCATGTATTTTGATAAAAGATCGTCTTTATCTTTGATCTTTTTGGTTGTAAATTCAATTATTCCAGTTAAAAGTTCATCATTTTAGTTCACACTTCATCTTTTTAGTTTAAAATTTAACTTTTCTGTTGGAGATTCATAAATTTAATTCAAAATTCATCAGTTTGGTTGAAAATTAATTTTTTTAAACTGAATTCATGTATTTTTGTTGAAAAATTATCTTTTTTATAGAAAATTAATCTTCTAGTTTAAAAATTCATCTTTTTGGCTGAAAATTTAAGTATTTCAGTTAAATAAACTAAATAATAATAAACTATTTGATTGAAAATTGATCTTTTTAGTTGAAAATTCAACTCTTTGGTTGAGAATTCGTGTATTTTGTTGAAAAATCGACTTTTCTGGTAGAAAATTAATCTATTAAGTATTTATAATTTTAGTTGAAAATTTATCTTTTGGGTTCAATTTTTTGTGTGTGGAAATTTAACTAAAAATCAAACTATTCCATTTTTAGTTGAAAATTCAACTATTTTGTTGAAAAATCATCTTCTTTGGTAGAAAATTAATCTTACTGGTTGAAAATTTAACTATTTGGTTAAAAATTAATCTATTTTGTTTTAAAATGCAATATTTTTACTCGAAAAGATATTAATTTGAGAGACGGTTTAAATTCAATTTAATATAGTGCATTGAATTTTAAGTATGACAAGATAAAATAAAAACTTATTTGAATTATGATTCAAATCCATGGACTTTAGAAACAAATTCATGAAATTATTATGTATTTAGTATTATTTAATTATTTAATCGATGGTTCTAATATATTTAAGACTATTTTGTAATATAATTTGTCAAAGCTGTCTAAATTAAACATATTAATTGACTCCCTAGAAACTTAACAAATCTTTTTTAAACTAAAATTAATAATATAGTTTTAAAATTTTTTTAAGATACCTGGAAAGAACCTGGAATTTTCAGGTCATTTTTTTCCAGGATTTGAGTAAGACACCCTGAATATAATTAATAGACCGGCAGAAAACCGGGAATTTAAAATCATCCGTCTGGTAGACACTCTGATTATTCTAAATAGTTACTGCCCGAAATTGTATCCTTGTTTGTACTTCACGAATGCACGTTACTTTTCCGTGCACTGAAATTTTACAGCATTTGCAAAAGTGCAAGACCGAAAATCCTTGGATTTTTTTTTTAATTTTTGTAGATTTTATCGCGTTAAGAAATTATCGCTATTTGAAGTAACGGTTCGTATGAAATTATAAAAAAAAGTAGTTATCAAAAAATTGTAGGAATTCGCGAATCTTTTCTCCTAGAACTTCAAAAATTGTTTAATAATTTCTTATGAATAAGTTTCTAGCTTAGTCCGTTAATTTTTAGTTCAGTAGTGCATAATTTCCCAGAGATTTTTTTTTATTGAAGCCCAATCAAATATTAAATTATTATATTAAATAGAAAATTAAATTCGTCATTTGGAAATCCTATTCCTGGAGCAAAATAAGATATTTTTTTGCTAGATTATAAGCTTAGATTCTGGAAGAAAAAAAAATGATTAGAAATTCGATACGAGAAGTTGTTTTAAATATTCTAAAAAGTTAAGATACAAATTGTTGGAGAAAATTCCTTTCATCAATGTTTCAATTGATCGTAAATGTTTTAAAAAAATTTTACAAAGAGTGTTTTCTCTAAAATAAGAGGGTGGCCATTGGACTCGAAAATCGAGAAGTTACAGTGCATTTTTTCCCGTATTTTATTTTTAATTCTTGGCAAAGGAGCTTATCCAATCACTTTAAATGCCATTTAATTGTTCAATTCAGAAAGTTAAAAATTTCTAAATGGGAACCGCGATCCATTTTTTGCTAATTTTTTTTTTCATTACAATTTCTTTTATTGCAATTGACTATTAAGATTAGTGTCCTAGTAATCGTGAAGATTCCAAGAATCATATAAGTTTGTTATAATTTGAATATATTTTTAAATAATATGTTAACAGTAACATTTAATGATAAAACCCGTTTATTTTCAGAATTTTATAGTATGAAATGGAATTTCAATTAATTCAAACAATTTTTTTAAAGATAATTCTCATTTTTCTTCATTTAATTAAAATTTTATATTTTGGTTATTATTATCCTTGAAATCAGTTTGTTTTCAAAGTTATATAAATTTAATTTCCCTAAAATTCTTGAGAAAATTCCAAAAGATGTTTGAACATTTCATATGTGTGGAATATGAATCTACAAAATTTTAAAGAAAAATTTGTTGTTTTACAGGGTTTTACCAAATTTTATGAAAAATTCGAGCCATTTTAAAAGATATTTAGGACTTTCAGAAGTTTGCAAGAAATTTAAAAATATTTTATATTTATATATTTTTCTACATATATTTTGAAATGATACGCAATTTTCTTAAAATTAAAAAAATACAAGAAAATAAAAAAATGCCTTAAAATCTTATAGATTATTGTTCAACTGATCTGGAAATCTTTTGAACTGCTTCAAAAATCTTTTTAAATATTCCCTTAAAATAAATTTTTCAAAATAAAAATCATTTGAAGTTTTCTTATTGTAAGAAAATATGTTTGTCCTCTTGAAACGTTTCAAAATTCTTAAAAATTTCAAATTTTTTGTTTAAAGTCTGCCAAAATCAACGAAAATTTAAAATAATTGCTTTAGAATCTTTCAGATTATTTTGAAAATTATTTTCAAACATGTCAAAATCCTTAAAAGCCTCAAATTTTTATTTCGAAATCTTCAAAATTCTACATATTGTTTTTAATTTGTTGAAGTCATTTCAAATTTTAAATTATTTTTAAAATTATTTCTAAACTTCTAAATGTTTTTTGAAGTGATTCGCATTTTTCTTAAAATTTAAAAAGTACAACAAAATAAAAAAAATTGCCTGAAAATCTTGAAGATTCTTTTTCAACTGTTTGAGAAATCTTCTGAAAAGCTTTACAATCTTTTTAAATATTTTCTAAGAATACATTTTTCAAAATAAAAATCATTTGAAGTTTTCTTAGGAATCTTAAGAAAATTTTTTTATCCTCCTGAAACCTTTTTGTTTGACAACTATTTTGAAATCTTCAAAAATCCTTAAAAAGCTACAAAATTTGATTTCAAAATCTACCAAAATCTACATTTTGATTAACATTTTTTGGAATCTTTTAAAATTTCCAACTATTTCTATTTTTTTTTTAACTTTTAAATATATTTTAAAATGATTTCAATTTTGCCTAACATTTTTTAGATCCTGCAAAATTTTAAAAAGTTTCGACAATTTTGGAAATCTTTATTAATTTTCTTTTAAAACTGTTCAAAATCCTTAAAAAGATTCAAAATTTTATTTCGAAATTTTCAAAAATCTACATTTTTTTTTTAAATTTCTTAAAATATTTTCAAATTTTAAATTATTTCTGAACTTGTAAATATCTTTTGAAATGATTCGCATTTCTTTCAAAATTATAAAAAAATGCAACAAAAATTAAACAATTACCTTAAAGTCTTGGAGATTCCTTTTCATTTATTTTGGAAATCTTTGGAAGTGCTTTAAAATCTTTTTAAATATTCTCTCAAAATAAAACTCATTTTTTAATTTTCTCCCAGGAATCTTGAGAAAATTTCTTGAAATTTTCAAAATCCTTAAAAACTTCTCAATTTTATTTCAAAATCCACAAAAATCTAGATATTGCTTTTAATTTTTTGAAATCTTCAAATTTTAAATTATTTTCGAAATTATTTCTGAACTTGTAAATATTTTTTGAAATGACTCGCGTTTTTCTTCAAATTTTAAAAAAATGCACAAAAAAAACTTTAAAAATCGCCATAAAATCTTGGATATTCTTTTTCAACTATTTTGGAAATCTTTTTTGGAAATGCTTTAAAATCTTTTGAAATATTCTCTTAAAATAAATTTTTCAAAATAAACATAATTTGAAATTTTCTCAGGAATCTTAAGAAAATTTGTTTATCTTTTTGAAAACTTTCAAAATTCTTAAAAAGCTTCTAATTTTTTTGTTCAAAATCTGCAAAAATCAACGAAAATTTAAAATTTTGCCTTAGAATCTTCCAGTTCCAGATTTTGAAACCTTTTTAAAATCCTTAAAAAGCTTCAAAATTGTATTTCGAAATATTTTAAAATTTAAAACTATTTTATTATTTTTTTAACTTTTAAACGTCTCTTAAAATGATTCAAAATTTTCCTAACTTTTTTTTAGATTCTGCAAAATTAAAACATTGCTTTAAAGTCTCTCAGGTTCTTTTTCGACAATTTTTGAAATATTTCAATTTTCTCTTGAAATTAATTTTTTTGAACAAAATTTTTTCCTGGGAATCAGAAGAAAAATGGTTTATTTTCTTGAATAAATGAATTTTTTGTAAAATTTTGCTTTAAAATTGTCTGCATTCTGTTTCAAAATTGTAGGAACTTATGTAAAGGTTTTGAAATCTTATTCACTTTTCTATAATAAAAAATCATTCTTAGTTTTCCTAGGAATCTTAAGAATAAAATTTTATTTACTAGAAACGTTTTAGCATTCTTAAAAAGCTTCTTTTATTTCGAAATCTTCAAAAATCTGGATTTTGTAAAAAAAAATTTGAAATCTCAGAAAGAACAAAAAGGATCTTTTTTCACGATTTAGAAAAAAATATAAAGGTGCACCGTAACTTTGTAAAAATGGATGTTTTTTTAACCACTCTATTGGCCACCCTGAACAAATTTCAGCTCTCCAACTGATATTTCAAGTTAATCTTGATTTAAAAAATGTAGCTTGAGTAATAAAATAAAAAGTGTAGAACGGAAAATCTGCTCCTCAGGGCCACAAGCGACTACAAGCCATCAGACATTTGCTCCGGTCATGTATCCGTGTCCAGCGCCATCCTTATACATGCCGCAACAGTATCAGTATTCACCGATGCCGGTAAGTTTCCTCAGTCGACGAATCAATCCCCTTTAAATTATCGAAAAATGGTATTTTGAGGCATCACAAACGTGGTATCGTTGGGGTTTTCCTACTTTTTTTTATACTCGTGTATCAGGTAGCACGGTGCTGAACCAAGTTTAAATGAAAGTTGAAGGTAAATGGGATTTTTTCATTGTTTATGGTAATATCTTCTATTTCCCCCTTTTCTCACTTTTTAAAGAAGTAGAACCGTTTCCTTAGAAAAAAATCTACTAAGTGGAACTACTTTGTCAAAAGTTCTTTTTTTTTGTTCATAATGTATCATTTTAGTTGGAAAATATTTTTTTTGAGAATTCAACTATTTTTTTAACATTTTTTGAAATTATTTTTTTAACTGAAAATTTATCTATTCCATGTTTGGTTGAACATTTATCTTCTTCAGATGAAAATTCAACTATTTGGTTGAATAATTGAATATTAATGTCTTTTATTAAAAATAATTCTTTTTTGGTGGAAAATTAATTTTTTGGTTCAAAATTAGTTTTTTTTTATTGAAAATTAATTTTTAAACTAGCAATTTTATTATATCATGTTTGCACATTAATCTTCTTCAGTTAAAAATTCAACTATATATTTGTTTGAACATTTCCGTATTTTTTTGAAACTTTTATGTGTCTTTTGTGGAATATTAATCTTCTTGGTGACTAATTCACCTTTTTGGTTGAAAATTCAACTATTAGGTTAAAAATTCCATTAAAAATTAAAATATTTGGTTGAAAATTCATGTATTTTGGTAAAAAATTATTTTTTTTTGTTGAAAATTAATTTTTCTTTGGTTGAAAATTAGTGTTTTTATTGAAAATCAATTTTTTAACTAAAAATTTAACTAAATTTTCTTCTGATAGAAATTTAATCTTTTTGTTAGAAAATTCATTTGTTTGGTTGAAAATTCAATTATTTCGCTGTAAATTTATTTTATTGTTTTAATAACTTATTTCTCTAATTAAAAATTAAACTATTCTATTTTTTGTTGAAAATTGATCTTTTTTAATTGAAAATTTCATTAAAAATTAAAATATTTGGTTGAAAATTCATGTATTTTGTTGAAAATTATTCTTTTCTGTTAAAAAATTAGTTTTTTCAAATTGAAAATTAATTTTTTTAAACTAAAAATTTAACTATTCCAATTTTAATCGAAATTTTTTTTCAAGTCATTTAATCTTTTTAGTTGAAAGTTCATCTGTTTGTTTAAAAATTTAACTATTTCGTTAAAAATTGATTTTATTTGTTTAAAACTTCATCTTTTTTAGTTGAAAATTCATCTATTTTGTTGAAAATTTATCTTTTTTGGTAGCAGCATAACCTTTTTGGTTAAAAATTCAACTACTACGTTGAAAAGTCTATTAAAAATTACAATATTTGGTTGGAAATTCATATATTTTGTTAAAAGTTATTCTTTTTTGGTTGAAATTTAATTCTTTTGGTTGAAAATTAGTTTCTTCTTTATATAAAATTAATTTTTTCAACTAAAAATTTAACTTTTCAATTTTTCGTCGATTTTTTTCATAGACATTCAATCTTTTTGGTTGAAAATTCATCTGTTTGGTTCGAAATTTAATTATTTCATTGAAAATTTTATTTTTATTTGGTTAAAAACTTATTTCTCTAACTTAAAATTAAACTTGTATTTTTTGTTGAAAATGTATATTTTTTTGGTAAAACTATAACCTTTTTTGTTGGAAATTTAACTATTTGGTTAAAAATTTATTTTTTGATTGAAGATGCAGAATTTTAGTTGAAAGTTCATTCCTTTAGTTAAAAATTTAACAAATTTGGTTGAAAATGAATTTTTTTAATTAAAAATGTAATTACGAATTCATCTTTGTTGATAGAAAATTCAACTACTTGGTTAAAAATTCATGTATTTTGTGGAAAATTCGTCATTTTTTTTTTTTAGAAAATTAATCTTTTTGGTTGAAGTAACTTTTTTCTCGAAATATTTTTATTATTTGAAAATTTTTTTAACTGACAATGTAACTGTAATGTTATAAAAAAGTAAATGATTTTTAAAATTCAAAATTATTTTTTGGTAGAAAATTAATCTTCTTAGTTGAAAATCCAACTGTTTTGTAGAAAATTCATCTTTTTAAAAATTGTTAAAAATGCAACTCTTTGGTTGAAAATTAATCTGTTTTGGATAATGATTCACCAATTTTGTCGAATTTAACGTTTTTTGAATTAAAATACTTTTTCGTTGAAACATCAACTATTGCATTTTTCGTTGAGAATTAATCATTTTTGGTTGAACATTCAACTACTTAATTGAAGGTTGAACTACTTTATCGAAAATACAATTTTTTGGTTGAAAAGGCGAAAATTTATTTAAAAATTCATTGTTTTTGGTTGAAAATAAATTTTTTTAAGTGAAAATTTAACGCCCATTCTTAGTTGAAAATTGACCTTTTTACCTGTAAATTCACTATTATATTTTTGGTTCAGAATTTATCTCTTTTGGTTGAAAATTCTACTATTTGGTTGAAAATTTAATTATTTTGGTGAAACCCAACTATTTTGTTAAAATGTCATCTTTAATGGACTATTACATTTTTCTTTGAGATTTCATTTTTTCTGGTTGAAAATTCAACTACTTTGATAAAAAATAATTTTTTTTTGTTAAAAATTAATTTTTCTTGTTGAAGATTCATAATTGTAGTTGATGTTTCATCTCTTTGGTTGACAATTTAACTATTTTGTTGTAAATTTTATTTCTTTTTAGTTAAAAGTTACATTTTTTTAATGAAAATTGATCTATTTTAGTTGAAGATTCATCGTTTTTTTTTTAATTCGTATTTTTTATTTGAAAATTCAACTATATGGTTGGATGTTGAACTCTTCTTGAAATTTAATTTTTTTTAACACTCAATATTTTAGTGTTTAAATTCATCTCTTTGTTTGAGAATTTAACAATTTGGCTAAAAATTCGTTTTTTTAGTTGAGAATTAATTTTCTTTACTGAAAATGTAACTATTCCATTTTTGGCTGAAAATTGATATTTTGAATTGAAAATTGATCTTTTCTGGTAGAAATTTAATCTCCTTGGTTGAAAGTTCAACCTTTTTGGTTAAAAATGAAATTGCTTGGTAAAAAATTAATCTTTTTCTGTTCAATTTAACTGTTCTTAATTTTAAATTAAAATCTTTTTCGGTTGAAATATCGACTATTACATTCTTTGTTGAGAACTCATTTTTTTGTTAAAAGTTCAACTACTTGGTTAGAAATTGAACTTTGTTAAACAATAATTTTCTTGGTTAAAGATTCATCTCCTTAGTTGAAATAACTACTTTCTTGAAAACCTTTTTTTTTTGTTCAAAATTAATTTTTTAAACTGAAAATGTAACTATTTCATTTTTGATTAAAAATGGATTTTTGTAGTTGAAAATTCATGTATTTTGTTGAAAATTCGTCTTTTTGGTAGATGATTCATGTATTTAGTTGAAAAATCGTCTTTTTGGTAGAAGATTAATTTTTTTTCTGAAAATTAATCTTTTTTCTAAAAATTAATCTTCTGGTTTGAAAATTCATCTTTTTGGTTAAAGTTTAAAGTATTCCAGTTAAATATTCATCATTTTAGTTGAAAATGCATCTGTTTTGTTGAAAATAAAACTACTTGATTATCAACCTCATAGAAACTACTTTGTTGAAAATCAATTTTTTTAACTAAAAATGTAACTATTCCAGTAGAAAATTTCATTATTTTGCTGAAAATCCGTTTTTTTTGTTTAAGAATTACATTTTTAACGAAAAATGTAACTATTCTATTTTTGGTCGAAAATTGATCGTTTTGGATGAAAATTCAACTATCTGGTTGAAAATTGATATTTTTTATTTAAAAATTAAACTACTCGTTAAAAAATGTATGTACTTTGTTGAAAATTTATCTTTTTTTGTAGTAAATTAATCTTTATGCTTGAAAATTCATCTTTTTGGTATAAAATTCAACCATTTCAGTTGAAGATTCAACATTTTAGTTGAAAAGTCATCAGTTTGGTTGAAAATTAATTTCTTCAACTGAAAATTTAACTGTTCCATTTTTCGTTGATAATTGATCTTTTCTAGTTCACGTATTTTGTAAAAAAATCGATTTTTTTTGTAGAAAATTATCTTTTTCCTTGAAAGTTAATATACTTGTTTAAAAATTATTCTTTCGGTTAAAAATTCAAGTATTCCAGTTAAATATTTATAATTTTAGTTGAAAATTCATCTTCTAGGTTGGAAATAAAATTACTTGGTTGAAAGTTAAACTCTTTTGTTAAAGAATAATTTTTTTGTTGAAGATTCATCAATTAATTCATTTCTTTGTTTGAAAAATTAGTTATTTGATTGAAAACTTGTTTTTTCTTTGGATGGAAAGTAATTTTTTTTCCTGAAAATATAACTGTTTTGTTGCAAATTTGTTTCTTTTTGGTTTAAGATTCATCTTTTTGGTTGAAGGTTTTTGTGGAAAATGTATGTTTTTAACTGAGAATTTTACTATTCCATTTTTGCTTGAATACTGGTCTTTTTTAGTTTGAAATTCAACTATTTGTTTGAAAATTGATCTTCTTTAGTTGAAAACTCAACTATTTGGTTGAGCGTTCATGTATTTAGTTGATAAATCGTCCTTATTTTTAGAAAATTAATATTTTTGGTTGAAAATTCAACTGTTTGGTTAAAAAGTCAACTTTTTGTTGAAAATTCGTCTCGATTGCTTGAAAACTTAATTAAAACGTTTGAAAACATAACTTTTAATTAAAATTCTTCATTTTCTTTAAAAGAATTTATTCCCCTATTTTCGTCAAAAATCACCCTATTTCCCCTGTTTTGAGAGCATTTTGAGCGTTTTCAGGGTGTCCAGCGACCTTGAAAAACCTTGAAAACCTGGAAACCTCTCTGAATTTTTCACGAGAACCTTGAATTTGATTTTTTTTTTGCTTTACAAACACTTATTTTACTGAAATGTGAAGAGTAATTCAAATCTTTTAGTCTATTTTGAAAGAAAAATATTGTTTAGAAGAAATATTGATACTGAAAAGTTTTTTATTTATCAAGATATAATTGATCTTTTGTTCATTACAGAATAAATAGATTTCGACGCGATTTCAGAATAAATGATTTCAACGAATACGTAAGGTTTCACAAACAAAAATTTAAGAAAGATTTCACAAATATCTCCAAACATTTTACAAAGATTGTAACGATTTTAAAAAGGTTATAGTAAACCAGATTTCTAAGATTTCAAAACATTTCAAAGATTTCAAACGAGTTCAAAATTTTTTAGAAGATTTCACAAAGATTTCAAATATTTTAATGGTTTCAAATTAATACAAAAGATTTCAGAAAAAGTTCACAAATATTTCAAAAATTTAATAAAGATTTTAAAGAAAACAAGAATTTCAAAGATTTCAAAAAGGGTACAGTACACCAGATTTCAAAGATTTTAAACGATTTCAAATTTTTTTTAGAAGATTTAAAAATATTTCACAAAGATTTCAAAGATTTCATAAAAAATGTCTTAAAGATTTTTTTTAAATACAAGAATTTCAAATATTTCAAAAAGGTGTAAACCAGATTTCGAAGATTTCACAAAATTTCAAATATTTCAATGATTTCAAACAAATACGAAAGATTTTACAAAGAATTCATAAGGATTTCAACGGATTTCAAGTATTTCAAATATTTCAAAAAGGGTACAGTACACCAGATTTCAAAGATTTGAAAATATTTCAAAGATTTCAAAGATTTTAAATGATTTCAACATGTTTCAGATGATTTAAAAATATTTCACAAGGATTTTAAATATTGCAATGATTTCAAACGAATACAAAAGATTTCACAGATATTTCAAAGATTTTATACAAAATCTATTAAAGATTTTTAAAAAATACAAGAATTTCAAAGACTTCAAAAAGGGTACAGTACACCAGATTTCAAAGATTTTGAACGATTTCAAATTTTTTTAGAAGATTTCAAAAGATTTCAACAAGATTTGAAATATTTCAAATGATTTTAAATGAATATAAAGATTTCACAAATATTTCAAAGATTTCATAAAAAATGTATGACAGATTTTTAAAAAATTCAAGAATTTCAAAGATTTCAAAAAGGGTACAGTACACCAGATTTCAAAGATTTCAAAAAATTTCAAAAATTTTAAACGATTTCAAATTTTTTCAGAAGATTTCAAAAGATTTCACAAATATTTCAAAGATTTGATAAGGATTTCAAAAGATTTCAAGATTTTAAACGATTTCGACATTTTTCTAAAGATTTCACAAAGATTTTAAACATTTCGTTGAGTTTAAATGAATACAAAAGATTTCAAGAATTTCAAAGATTTCAAAACATTAAAAAGATTTTAAACTATTTCCAAATTTTTTTAGAAGATTTCACAAAGATTTTAAAATTTTTCAATGATTTCAAACGAATAAAAAAGATTTCAGAAAGATTTCACAAATATTCTAAAGAATTCATGAGGATTTCAAAAGATTGAAAGAATTTCAACAAAAGACACTAAATTTCATAACATTGCAAACATTTTAAACGATTTTAAAAGGTTTCCACATATTTGAGAAGATTTCAAAAGATTTCAGTGGTTTCAAACGAACACAAAAGATTTCACAAACAAAGAATAATTCCACAAATATTTCATAGATTTCATAATGATTTCAAAAGCTTTCTTTAAAAACTGTTGGCCGATGAAAAATGAAATGGCTCATTTTTTGCATGTATAAAAAACGGTTATTTCATGGTTTGATGTAAAAAAAAAGGAGACCTGGAAAAATTTGATTTCTTGACCTGGAAAACCTGGAAAAGACCTTGAATTTTCTTTCTAAGAATCGCTGGACACCCTGGTTTTGAGAGCTGTGAAGTCTGATATTACCATAATTAAAAAATCCCATTAATCTGGAACTTTAATTTAAACTTGGTTCAGCCACACCGTGACAGGGGAAAGTTCTCTGTCGTAATTTTTAAAATTTGTAATTACTAAATGAAATGGAGTGTCGGTTACGGTTTGACAGACAAACGGTCTTATGGGGGAAGCAATACCACCGGCGTTTCTACACAACCCTCAGCAAATGCCTACTTACGTTCTTCTCGACGCTATACAGTATTGAGGTCTAAAGGTACATTGGTCTATGGCGTCTACGTTTTTATTAGCAGCATGCACTGCAATTTGAGCATATATTTTCTATGTGTCGGCTCATATTTACCGCATGACCTGTTGCTGTCGCATGCTCAAAGCACCTACCTTATTTTTTGCCATGAATTTGCGTTATTGGTTTTTTTTGTATATTTTGAAATTTTCACAGAAACAAGGACTGGCAAGGCAATCCTTGGAATTTTGTTTGGATTCATGCTCCTTCCGGTAATAGGTAATTACCAAAATTAGGTGGTAGCGCCTGGGGATTGTAACCGGAAAGCCCGGGCTCGAATCCTGCTGCCGGCATGTTTTGCCATTTTTTTTTCATTCAAATTTTTTTAAATTGCAATTGGTTATTGAATTTATTTAAATCAAGCTAAAATATTTATTTGTAACCATTTTCTTGTATGAGCAAATTTATTTTTAACACCTTTACTGTAAGAAAAGTTTTTTGTTGTTGTAGAAAATCCTCATTTTTCTTTAGGGAATTGAACTCTTATATTTTTCTTATTCTTATTTTCATATGAGATTAAAATAAAATATATAAATGTAGTATAATGAGAATAAAATAAATATTTCAGAAAGTCAGGGAATTTGAAATTGGCCAGAGAAAGTCAGCGAATATTAAAGAAAACGTGACAGAGTGAGGGAGTTTTTTATAAACTGATGTTGAACTTAATTTGATGATTTTTTTTTTTGAAAATTCAACAAATTTATTAAAAAGTTTATTCTGTTTGGTTGAAAAGTTAACTGTTTTCTTGAAAATTCGTTTTTTTGGGTTGAAAATTGATCTATTTTTCTAGAAATTGCATATTTTTTGGTTAAAAAGAACAAATGTTTGCTTTAAATTAATCTGTCCTGCTTGAGGTTTCAACTATTTTGTTGAAAATTCGTCTTTTTTGTAAATTTTAACTGTTTTTGGTTTAAAATAAAAATATTTTTTGGTTGAAATATTAACTATTGCATTTTTCGTTTAGAATTCATATTTTTTTGTTAGAATTTCAACTACTTAGTTGCAAGTGGAACTAATTTGTTAAAAATTCATTTTTTTGTTGATGATTCATCATTTTAGTTTTTAAAAAAACTTTTTTTTTATCAACATTTAACTATTTCATTGCATTTAAAAAAAAATTAATTTCTTTGGTTCAAAATTTAACTATTTTGTAGAAAATTCATTTTTTAGGTTGAAGATTCATTATGTTAGTTAAAAATTTATTTCTTGAATTTAAAATTTGACTATTACATTTTTTGTGGGCAATTTATCTTTTTTGACAGAAATTTAATCTTATTGTTTGAAAATTCACCTGTTTGGTTGAAAATTTATTTTATTTGGTTCAAAATTTATTTCATTTGTTAAAAAATCGTTTTTTTTTTCATCGTTAAAATTTATTTTTTTATCTGAAAATTTAACTTCTATTTTTCTAACTGAAAAATAATCTTTTTTAGTTAAAAAGTAATGCATTTTGTTGAAGATTTATCTTTTTCGGTAGAAAATTAATCTTTTGGGTTTAAAATTCAGCTTGGTGGTTAAAAATGAATGTTTAGGCTGAAGATTCATTATTTTAGTTAAAAATTAATTTCTTTAACTAAAAATTTAGTTATTTCATTTTTCGTGGATCTTTTCGTGGATCTTTTTTGATAAAAATTTAATCTTCTTGGTTGAAAATTCACCTGTTTGGTTGGAAAATGACCTATTTAGTTGAAAATTTATATTTTTTAGCTGAAAATTCATGTATTTTGTTGAAAATTTGACTTTTTTGGTAAAAAAATTTTTGGTTTTAAAATACAACTGTTTGGTCCATTTTTCCTTGAAAAATCATCTTTTTCAGTTTTAAAATTAATTTTTGTTGTTGAAAACTTGTCTTTTTTGGATTGAAAATTCAATTGATTTGTTAGAAAATGTACATTTTTGGGTTAAAAGCCCAAAATTCGCAGGAAATTCTTATTTTTGGCTAAAAAATTCAACATTTTAAACGAGATTTTTTTTCTTATATTACTGATAAAACTTTCTTGTTTAAAAATTCAAAATAAAAAATTTTCTGTTGAAAATTAAAATATTTTTTGGTGGAAATATAAACTATTACACTTTTTGTTGAAAATTTATTTTTTTCATCAAAAATTCATCACTGGTTAAAAATTGAACTATTTTGTTAAAAATTGAAATATTTTGTTACAAATCGAACTATATTGTTAAAAATGTATTTAACTATTTCGTTGAAAAATTTTTTTTTTCATAAGATTAATTTTTTTGGTTGAACATTTAAATTTTTTTGGAAAATTCGTTTTTTTTGCTGTTGAAAATTTATGTTTCTAACTAAAAATTTAATTATTCTATTTTTCTAGCTGAAATTGATCTTTTTCAGTTAAAATCATTTGGTAAAATTAGTCTTTTGAGTTGAAAATTCCACTATTTGGTTAAAAATTCATTTTTTAGTTTGAAGATTCATTATTTTAGTTAAAAATTCATTTCTATAACTGAAAATTGAACTTTCATTTTTTGTGGACAATTTATAATTTTTTATAGAAATTTAATCTTCTTTTTCAGTTGAAAATTTATTTCATTTTGTTGAAAATTAGACTTCTATTATTGGTTAAAAATTAATTTCTTTGGTAAAAAATTCGGTTTTTTTATGATTATTTTTCTAACTGAAAATTTAACTATTCTATTTTTGAATAAGAATTAATTTCTTTGGTCGAAATTTCGTTTTTGTTTTAGTTGAAAATTTATTTTCGTAACTGAAAATGTGACTCTTCTATTTTTGGTTAAAAATTTATATTTTTTATCTGAAAATTCATGTATTTTGTTGGAAATTTGACTTTTGGTAGAAAATTTATCTTTTGGTTTGAAAATGCAGCTATTTCGTCAAAAATTCATTTTTTTAAGGTTCATTATTTTAGTTAAAAATTCATTTTTTGGTTAAAAAAATTTTTTATTGTAGAAAATTAATTCTTTCAACTGAAAGTGTAAATATTCCATTTTTTCTTCAAAATTGATCCTTTTTAGTTTGAAAATTAATTTATTTGGTTGAAAATTCATATTTTTGGATATTTTTTTTATTGAGTGATAAAACTTTCTTGTTTAAAAATTCAAAATAAAATAATTTCTTTTTTTGAAAATTAAAATATTATTTAGTGAAAATATCAACTATTACATTTTTTGTTGAGAATTTTTTTTTCGAACATTCATCACTGGTTGAAAATTATCAACAATTATCAAAATTATCAAATTCTGTATGATTGGTATCACTAAAAGTTTTTAAAATTAATTTAGAAACAAATATTTTTTTTGCATTATATTATATTTTTTATATCTAAAAGAAAAATTTAGAACGGTCAGGGAAAACAAAAGATTCTTTAGCGAAAAGTCCGAGAAGGTCGGGAAATTTTGAAATTGGGATTTTGTAGCAACCCTGAAAGGGGGTTAAAATTAATATTTTAGCTTGATTTAAGTATATATAATACTCAATTGTAATACAAAAATTCGAATATAAAAAAATTGGCAAAAAATACTGATGGCAGGAATCGAACCCCGATTTTTCGATTACGAACTCGGAACCCTACCGCCTGATCTAACCAGGAGTTAAATTGTTATTTTTGTTGAATTATTACTTTAGCATATTACAAGTTTGGTAATTACCTATTTCTTGGAGGAATATGAATCTAAAAAAAATCCGAAGGGTGTAAGGTTCCCCTTGTGAATCCATTTGAAATCAGACAGGGGAATGGAGGAATTATATGTAAAATAATGACAAGTTTCAAAGTTCATTGTAAATTATTCAGAAATGAGATTTGGAATTTCTTTTTAATTTTAATTTAATTTTTTTAATTTCATTAAAGTATCATTAATTAATTACTTTGGTTAATTTTATTTAAATCATTGAATTATGAATACTAGAGCGACGAAATATTTTTTCTTTAAACTTCTATAGTTTTTTATATAATTAAGATATTCCAATTTTTTGTTAGCATTCTAATGTTTTTTTTGTCTTATTTCGAATACCGTCGGAATATTTGAAAAACGTTTAAATTTAACAAAATGGCGACAATTGGTTTAAAAATATAAAAAGTCGATTTTAACAAAAAAAAAAACTTTCTGCTCTACCAGTTTTTTGTTCATTTTGATCTTCTATAAGGGAGACATCGAGTGTGTTTTATATGGGATAAACAATTTTTGTAACAGGGAAAAACCTGGTCATTTTAGGGGATTTTTTTTAAGTCAGGGAATTCTTTTGGAAGGCAGGCTTAATTTTTTTGAATTGCGATATAAAATTTAATAACAATGATTCTTTATTTGCAAAAGTAGTTTTGTATTACTGTATTTAACTATTTTGTTAAAAATTAGTTTTTTTTTATTTGAAATTAATTTTTCTGACAGAAAATTTAAATATTCTAGCTTTGGTTGAAAATTGATCGTTTTTAGTTGAAAATGCAAGTATCTGCTTGAAAATTCATTGTATTTTATCGAAAAATCGTTCTTTTTGGTAAAAAATTAATATTCTTGATTCAAAATTCAAGTAATGTTGAAAACCATCTTTTTGGTTAAAATTAACTGTTTTTGATAAAAAATTTCAATCTTTTTTTTTTTGCTGAAATATCAACTATTACATTTTTTGACCAGAATTCATCTTTTTGTGATGAAAATTTAATTACTTGATTGAAAGTTAGTCTTTTGTTAAAAATTAATTTTTTGGTTGAAGATTCATCATTTTACTTGGAAATTCATCTCTTTGGTTGAAAAATGAGCTATTTTGTTAAAAATTAGTTTTTTCTTTGGCAGAAAATAAATTTTTTTTACTGTAAACTGAACTATTCCAGTTGAAACTTGAACTATTTTGTTGCATTTTTTTTAATCAATTTTTTTACTGAAAATGTAACCACTCCAGTTTAATATTTCATCATTTAGTTAAAAATTATCCCTTTAATTGAACATTAACTTTCTGAACTAAGAATTTAACTATTCAATTTTTGTTTGAAAAATTATCCTTTTTAGTTGAAAATTCATATTTTTTGGTAGAATTTAATCTTTTTGGTTTTAAATTTCAACTATTTCAGTTGAGGATTCATTATTTTAGTTGAAAATTCATCAGTTTGATTGCAAATTATTTTTTTTTTTCAATTGAAAATTTATCTATTCAATGTATTCAACTATTTCTTTCAAAATATATGTATTTTTGGGTGGGAAATTTATCTTTTTTGTTTGAAAAGTAATCTTCTGAGTTTAAAAATTCATCTCTTTCATTTAAAATGCAACTATTCCACCTTAAGATTGATCATTTTAGTACAAAAATTCATCTTTTTTGTTTAAAATTCGAGTATTCCAGTTGAAGATTCATCATTTTAGTTGAAAATTTATGAGCTCGGTGGAAAATTAATTTTTTCAAATGAAAATTTAACTATTCAATTTTTGGTTGAAAATTGATATTTTTTAGTTAAAAGTTCAACTATTTGGTTGAAATTTTGTCTTTTATTTCAAAATTTTACTATGTCGTTGAAAATTCAATTATTTAGTTAAAAATCGTCTTTTTTTGGTAGAAAATTACTTTTGTTTTTTTGTCTTTTTTAAAATTCAATTACCCCAATTGAAGATTCATCCTTTGATTTGAAAATTTATCAGTTTGGTGGAAAATCAATTTTTTCAACTAAAAATTTAACTTCCATTTTTTGTTTAAATTTGATCATTTTAGTTCAAAATTCACCTACATATTTCGTTGAAAATTCATTTGTTTTGTTGAAAATTAATCTTTTTTGTTTAAAATTCAACTATTTCAGTTGATAATTCATAATTTTATTTGAAAATTCATCTTCGGTTGAAAATTCATTTTTTTAAACTGAAAATTCAACTATTCAGTTTTGGTTGACAATTTATCTTTTTATATAAGTAGAAACTTGTTTAAAAAATATAGGAGAAAGTAAAAAATGTGTGTTTTTCCAGAAAATCTCTTAATTTTTCTTTGAATTTTGAAAATATGAAAAGAAGATTTTCTGGAAAACCCCAACTTTTATTTCCCAATATTTTTAATAAGTTTATGCTAACATAATTTCAAACGTGCAAACTTTCATCTTAACGTTTTTAACCCTTCGTTTTTTTTCTAAGAAAATGCGAAAATTCGATTTTAAGAAAAAAAATTCTCTTGACCACAAAAATGGTTTAGCCCACAAAAAACTTATAGGAGGCTAATGCAACAAAAAATTGGCAAGAAGTATAAGTTTGGATTTTTGGTTAAAATCGACTTTTTATAAAAAATTATAATCTCAACAGAAAATGGGTAAAGTAAAACAATATAAAAGTTTAAAGAAAAAAATAGTGTTTTCTTTAAAGAGATGTAAAAAATTGAAAAAAATTATTCTTTACGTTCATTGAAAATTGCTAATTTTATCTGCCTCTCTGATTTCAAAAAGTTATTTAAGGATTTTCAAAAAAGAAATAAGGTTACAGTGCTGAAATGGATCTTTGATGCAGTGTATGAAATTGTAAATATTGCATTGTTTTTCGCGATGTTATAGATAGAATAAGAATTTTTTTATTTATTTAATTTTTCACGCTTACTGTTACAGGAAAAATGTAATCATTTGCAATTTAAAAATAACATTATTTATACATGTTTCATATAAAAAAAGTTCATTCAATGTTGTACATATCTTCATAGTTGTTAATAGAAATATCACATGTTTTTTAATTTTAATTTTTTCTTTTTTATATAACAAAAAAAATGTTTTCACTTATTTAAAGTTAGTTCATAGGCGGGCGGGGAGCCAAATGCGGAAGATTTTAAATATGAATGTCGCAAAAAAAGTTTTTTAATTTAAATTTTTAATTTTCATGTTATTTTGTATGCATTAGTAAATAATGGTATTTTAATGTATCTCCCTTAAGGGTTATCTGTTAAATACGAAAGGCTTTTTTACAATCGAATAAATAAATCTCTGTAGAAAATATTTTGAGCAACCAAAAATTTCAGATAAAATGTTTTAAAAAATGGAAAAATAACTTTTACAGACTTTTAACATTTGTATAATTTTTAATAATAATGTGGAAGTAAAAAATTCGCGAAATACGCCACAAGTATTTAATCCATATCCCTTATAGGGGGTTTTTAATAACTTTTATTTGGCAAAACCAATCTTCTAAATTTTCCAATGTTTTCTTCGAGAAAGTTATTTTAAAAAATAACTCAATGCAATTAGTTTATTCGTTTTTTCATTTTTATTTTTGAAGAACTTTTGCCAAATAAAGGATATAAACTTTACTGAATGTTTTATATTATATACATGCAATCTCTGTTTATGAAAAGTTCAAAAGAGTAAGTATTTTTACTCCTTTAATCATTGGAAGCATTAAAATTACACTCTGCTTCTAAAATATACCGTTTGAAACGGGGTTGAATTTTCAGATGTCTGGTCTAAGAATTTTTGTTTTTTGTTTTTTATTTTGTTATTGCACTAAAAATAAAAAAAGGTTTTCAAAAACATTACCTAAGATTGCTTAAATAAAACAGTACTTTTAAGCAAAAAATAATAATTGTTTTTCGAAAAATATTAATTTCATCCAACAGATTGAATTTAGATATTAAACTTTATAATAGAAACGAACAAATTACCTTTTTTTTTTGTTCGTCAGCTATAAAAAGCTATTGCCTTAAATCTGATAAAATTCCTTTTGATATCCCTTGAAATTTTATAAAATATTATGAGTAACATTGAAAATTCCGTGAAATCCTCGGAAATCTGATAAAATACTTTAAAAATCTCGTGGAATCTTTTAAAATATTCTAAAACATTAAGGTCTTTTGAAATTCTTTCAAATCTTCCGAAATTCTTGGAAATTCTTTAAAACCGCATGACATTTTTTTGAATTCCTTGAAATCCTTGGAAATTCCTTCTAATTTTTTTAATCTATGGGAAATCTCTTTTAGAATCCTTGGAAATATCTTAAAATATTTCAATTTCTTGAAATCTTTTGAAGTAACTTGACATTTTTTTTGGCTCAAGAAATTTTTCTAATCTCTTGAAAATTCCTTGGAATCGTTTAAAGTAACCTTAAATCTTTAAAATTCTTCGAAATTCCTCAATTCTTCTGGATAAATTCTTTAAAATCCATTAAAATTCTGTAAAACCGCATAGAAATTTGTAAAATCCTTTAACGTAATTAAAATCGGTGGAATTCTTTAAAATACTCTAAAATATTTCAAATTCCTTGGAATCCTTTAAGATACTCCTAAAATATTTAAAGTCCTTCGAAATTTTGTAAAGCTCTTGAAAATTCCTTGGAATCTTTTAAAATACCTTAAAATCTTTAAAATCGTTTTAAATCGCTTTAAATTCTTGAAATTTATTGAAAATTCCTTGGAATTTTTTTAAATTCCCGTAAATCTTTAAAATCCTTTAAAATTCTCGAAATCTATTATTGAAAATTTATTGAATTCCTTCAAAATACCAGAAAATATTTCAAATTCTCAGAATTTTTTTTTATAAATCCCTTGAAATGTTGTAAAGTTCTTGAAAATTCCTTTAAATCTTTTTAAATGTTCTAAAATCTTGGAAATCCTTTGAAATGCCTTCAAATTCTTGTAATTTATTGAAAATTCTTTGCAATATTATAAAATACCCTTAAATCTTCAAAATCCTTTGAGATCCCTTAAAATTCTTGAAATCTATTGAAAATTCATTGGAATCTTTTGAAATACCTTAAAATCTATCAAATTCTTAAAAATGTTCGGAGATATTTAAAAGTCTCTTTTAAATCTTTGAAATCCTTTAAAATCCATCAATTCTTGTGGATAAATTCCTCAAAATTCATTAAAATATTATAAAATCGCTTGGAATCTTTTTAAAATATCCTTAAACCCTATAGTTTCTATAAAAATCTTTAAAAAGCGATGCAATTTAAACAAATACTTTAACATCTTTAAAATCTTTGGAAATTCCTTCGAATTTTTTTAATCTGTTGAAAAATCCTTGAAATCTTTTAAAATACCCAAAAATATTTCAAATTCTTTGAATTTTTTTGATAAATCCCTTGAAATTTGGTAAAACTCTTGAAAATTGCTTGGAATCTTTTAAAATACCCTAAAATTTTTAAAGTCTTTTGAAATCCCTTCTGATTCTTGAAATTTATTGAAAATTCATTGGAATCTTTTTAAATACCTTAAAATCTATCAGATCCTTTAAAATCTTTAGAAATATTTAAAAATCTCTTTAAACCTTTGAAATCCATCAATTCTTGTGGATAAATTCTTTAAAATTCATTAAAATATTATAAAATCACTTGGAATCTTTTTAAAATAACCTTAAACTCTACAGGTTCTATAACAATCTTTAAAAAGGGATGCAATTAAAAAAAAAACTTTAACATCTTTAAAATCTTCAGAAATTCCTTCAAATTTTGGAAATATCTTGAAAATTCCATAAATCATTTAAAATACCCGAAAATATTTCAAATTCTTTGAATTTTTTTGATAAATCCCTTGTAATTTTGTAAAGCTCTTGAAAATCCTTTTAAATTCTTGAAATGTATTTAAAATTCTTTGAAGTCTTTCAAAATACCCGTAAATCTTTAAGAATCCTTTGAGATTCCTCGAAATTCTTGAAATCTATTGAAAATTCGTTCGAATCTTTTAAAATATTCTAAAATCTAATCTATTAAATTCTTTGAAATCTTTGGAAATATATGAAATTTTTTGAAATATTTTGAAAGGCCACAATTCTTGTGGATACATTCTTTAAAATCCATTTAAATATTATAAAATCCCTTGGAATCTTTTAAAATATTCTAAAACTTGAAAGGTCCTATAAAATCCTTAAAAATCTTCCGAAAATCTAGGAAATTCTTTAAAACGGATTTAATTTTTTTAAATCCCTTATCTTCATTAAAATCCTTGAAAATTCCTTCAAATTTTCTAAATCTGTTGAAAAATCCTTCAAATCCTTTATAATACCCGAGAATATTTCAATTCCTTTGAATTTTTTTGATAAATCCCAAGAAAATTTGGTAAAACTCTGGCAAAATCCTTGAAATCTTTGAGAATACTGTAAAATCTTTAAAATCCTTTGAGATCCCTTGAAATTCTTGAAATTTATTGAAAATTTCTTAGAATCTTTAAAAATAACCTTAAATGTTTAAAATCCTTTATAAATTCTTTGAACCCTATAGGTCTTATAAATTTTAATATATAAATTAATTATTTTACTTTTAATTATAAATTACTAAATATCCCCGAACATCATTAAAATCCGTGGAATTCTTTTAAATACGCTCAAATATCTAAAATCCTTTGAAATTTGTTGATAAATCCCTTGAAATTTGGCAAAGCTCTTGAAAATTCCTTGCAATATTTTAAAATACTCTAAAATCTTTAAAATTATTTGAAATCCCTTCAAATTCTTGAAATTTATTGGAAATTCATGGAAATCTGTTTAAATACCCTAAAATCTGTCGATTTCTTTAAAATATTCAAAAATATTTCAAAGTCTCTTCAAATCTTGGAAATCCTTTGAAATCCCGCAGTTCTTGTGGATACATTTTTTGAATTCCATTAAAATATTATAAAACCGCTTGAAATCTTTTAAAATATCCATAAATTTTTTAATTCCTTTGATATCCCTTGAAATTCTTGAAATCTATTGAAAATCGTTGGAATCTCTTAAAATATCCTAAAGTCTATCAAATTCCTTGGAATCTTTTAAAAAAATTTTTAGACCCTATAGCTCCTATAAAATAAATTCAAAATCTACCGATAAACCAGGAAATTCTTTAAAAACGGATGCAGTTTTTTTTTAATCCCTTAGGATCTTTAAAATCCTTCGAAATTCCTTCAAATTTTTGAAATCTCTTAAAAAATCCTGGAAATCTTTTTAAATATCCGCAAATATTGCAAATCCTTTGAATTATTTTTGTTCTGATATATCCCTTCAAATTTTGCAAAACTATTGAAAATTCCTTGAAATCTTTGAAAATATAAAATCTTTAAAATCCTTTGAGATCCCTTGAAATTCTTTAAAATATTTGGAAATATTTGAAAATCTCTTTAAATCTTTTAAATTCCTTAATTCTTGTGGATTAAATTCTTTGAAATCCATTAAAATATTATAAAGTCCCTTAAAATCTTTTAAAATATCCTTAAACCATATAGGTCCTATAAAATATTTTTAAAATCTTCCGAAAACCCAGGAAATTCTTTAAAAACGGATGCAATTTTTCGAAATACTTGAACATCATTAAAATCCTCGCAAATTCCTTCAAAATGTTAAAGTCTCTTGAAAAATCCTTGTAATCCTTAAAAATACTCTAAAATATTTAAAATCCTTTGAAATTTTGGTTAAATCCCTTAAAATTTTGTAAAGCTCTTGAAAATTTCTTGGAATCTTTTAAAATACCCTGAAATCCTTTGAAATAATTGAGAATATCTTAAAATCTTCAAAATGTATTGAAAATTCATTGAAAAGTTTTTAAATATCTGAAAATCTATCAAATTATTTGAAGACTTTGGAAATATCTGAAAAAATCTTTAAATATTTCAAATTCTTGAAATATATTTATAATTTATTTGAATCTTTTTAAAAAGCCTTAAATCTTTAAAATGCTTTGGAATTCTTTAAAAATTAATTGGAATCCTTCAAAATATCGTAAAATCTATCAAATTCTTCAAAATCTTGGAAAGATTTGAAAATCTCTTCAAATCTTTGAAATCCCTCAATTCTTGTGGACAAATTTTTTGAAATCCTTCAAAATCTTCCGAAAACCTAGGAAATTCTTTAATACCGCATGCATTTTTTTATATCCCTTAACATCATTAAAATCGTTGGAAATTACTTCAAATTTTTTAAATCTCTTAAAATCCCTTGAAATCTTCGAAATAATATTAAATCCCTTAATTAATTCTTGTGAAATTCCTTGGACTGTCTTAAAATCTTTTTAAATTCCTTAAAATAATTAAAATTCTCTGAATTCCCTTGAAGTCTGTTAAAATCCTTTACAATTCTTTAAATTCCTCTTAAATCCCTGGAAATGTTTCGAATTCTTAAAAAAATGGGATAGGAAAACCGAAGCTTTTTTCAGGCAAGAAAAAAGAACCCTAAAATCGAAAAAAAATCGGATAAAAGTGTTTGATAAATTGATGAATTAAAAATTATTTAAGTTTAAGTACTTGTTAGGGTATGAAAGTTTTAATTTCGAAAAATTTTCATTACCAGAAATTCCTTTTTGTTTTTAGAGGCCACCCAAAAATGGCAAAATAAAAAAACAAGAATCCGTTAAACTAGACATCTGAAAGTGCAACCCAATCCGTCTGAAATCCAGCTACTTTGTTTTCGCAAAACTGGTATATTTTTATTTTTGTGCCTTTTTTAAAGCTGAACTTTTTTTAAATTTTCAAGCTTAGAAATCCTAGTTTTTTGTCATGTAAATAGTGGTGTAGTCCTAAAAGAAAAAGTGGTCTGGCGGTACTTTCCATAAACTACATTACTGGGTTGTTATTTGGTTGAAAATTTAATAATTATTTAGTTGAAAATGCAACTATATTGTTAAAAAGTCATTTTTTTTTGCTCGAAAATGCAACTACTTTGTTAAAAATTCATTTTTTAGATGAAGTTTCATCTCTTTCGTTGAAAATTTATATTTTGTAGTTGAAATTTAAACTTTTTGGTTGAAAATTTATACCTTTTGGTTAAAAATGCAATTGTTTGGTTGAAATTTGACTTCAAGTTGAACTACTTTGTAAAAAATAATTTTTTTTTATTAACAATTTATGATTACAGTTGAAAATTCAACTGTTTGCTTTTAAATGAGCTTTTATGTTCAAAATTCTGTTTCGTAGAAAATTCATCTTTTTGGCTTGAAACTTCAACAATTTGGTAGAAAATTAAATTATTTGGTTGAAAATTCAACTTTTTTTGTAAATAATTAATCTTTTTTGGCCTTAAATTAAATAATTTTGTTAAAAATTCGTGTATTTTGTTAAAATTCGTCTTTTTAGGGAGAAAATTAATCTTCTTCATGGAAAATTCATCTTTTTGATTGAAAATTTAAAAACTTTGTTGAAAATTAATTTTTTTTTTTTTTTGAAATTTTTTTTTCATCTGAAATTGTAACTATTCCATTTTGTGATAGAACTTTATCCTGTAAATTGGATAAGTTGTGAATTCCTCTTTTTGTTAGAAAATTAATTTTCTTGGCCGAAAATTCATCGTTTTGATGAAAATTATTTTTTTTTTTCAAAGTTTTTTTTATCAGAGTTTTTATCTGTAGATTTAACTATTACATTTTTGGTTGAAAATTCATATATTTTGTTAAAAAGATGTTTTTTTGTTATAGAAAATTAGTCTTGTTTGTTGAAAGTTCAACTTTTTTGCTGAGAATTAAACTTTTTTCTTAAAAATTAATTTTTCTTGATTGAAAATTATCTTTTTTGTTTAAAATTCATCTTTTCGACTTAAAAGTCCATTGCTTTTCTAAAACATTCGACTTTTTTTAGCTTAAAAACTGCACTATTTTGTTAAAAATCCAATTACTTTTGGAAAATTTAACTATTTTGTTAAAGTTATTATTCTTGGTCAAAAATTCAACTATTTTGTTAAAAATTCATCCTCTTGGATTGAAAATTCATTTTTGATAGTAAAAGTCATCCTTCTTGGTCGAAAAGTAATTTTTTTGTAAAAAATTCAAGTGTCTTCGAAAAAAATCAACTATTATATGAGAATTAATCTCTTTTGGTTTAAAATTCAACAACTTGGTCAAAAGTTGAACTGGTTTCTTAAAAATAAATTTTTGGTTAAAGATTCATCATTTATTTAATTGAAAATTCATCTCTAAGGTGGAAAATTCGTCTTTTTCTGGAAAATTAATCTTCTTAAATGAAAATTCATCCTTTTTGGTTAAAAAAATTATTGGAAAATAAATCTGTTTTGATTGAAGATTCGACTATTTCGTTGAAAATTAATTTTTGTTTGTTAAGTTCAGCTGTTTTATTTCAAACTAAAATCTTTTTGATAAAAATATCATCTATTACGTGCGTCGTTAGGAATTAATTTTTTGTTGTTCAAAAATCAACCAAATACGTTGTTTAAAGTTAAACTATTTTTTAAGAAACTCATTTTTTTAGGATGAAGATTGATAATTTTAGTTGAAAATTCATATTTTGTTGAAAATTATTTTTTTTTTTCGTTTAGTATAACTGTTTGAAAATTCGCCTTTTCGTAGGAAATTCTTTTTTTATTATAGAAGCCATCTTTGTTTGTTGAAAATTCATTTTTTTGTTAAAAATTACATTTTTCGGGTTGGAAATTCAAATGCTTTCTAGAAATGTGTCTTTTGGTCTTGAAAATTCAAATATCTGATTGAATTTTAATCTTTTTTGTTTGAAAATTCGACCATGTGATTGAAAATGCATCTTTATGTGCTGAAAATTCAACTATTTTGTTAAAAATCTAATTTTTTGTTAAAACTGCAACTGTTTGGTTGAAAATTAACTTTTTGATTGAAAATTTATACTTTAGGGTTGAATACTCGACTGAAAAATCTTCATTCATTAAAAATTCGTCTTTTTGATTAGAAAATTTTAATTCTGGATTGAAAGTTGAACTAGTTTATTAAAAAAAAAAAATTTTGTTGAAGATTCATGATTTTTATTGAAAATTCATCTCTTTGGTTGCAAATTAAATTATTTTGTTAAAAATTCGTCTTTTTGTTAGAAAATTAATATTGGCGGGTTGAAAATTTAACTATTTTGTAGAAAATTAGTCTTTTTTGGTTAAATGTTGACCTACCTTATTAAAAATTCATTTTCTTGGTTGCAGAATTGCAGATTCATCATTTTAATTGAAAATTCATCTCTGGTTGAAAATTCAACTATTTTGTTGATTTTTTTAAACCAAAAATGTATCTTTTCAGATGAAAATTCAAATATGTATTTAAAAATTTATGTATTTTGTTGAAAATTTGCCTTTTTTGGTAGAAAATTAATTTTTTTTGTCAAAAATTCGTCATTTTGGAGAAGAATTCATCTTCGTAAGTTGAAAGTTAAACTATTTGGTTAAAAATTTAACTGTTTTCTTGAAAATTTAATTCTCTTTTTGAAAATTCAAATTTTTGGTTGCAAATTTATCTATTTTGTTGAAAATTGTTGTTTTTTTTTGTTTGTTGAAATATGAATTATTTATTTTTCCGTCGGGAATTCATCTTTTTGTTGAAAATTCAACTGTTTTTGGGCGAAGTTTAATATTTTTTATTCCAAAACTCGACTATTTGGTTATAAATTCATTTTTGTATTTAGAAAATTCAAATATTTTGTTAAAATCTCAGCTTTTTGGTTGGAAATTCAACTTTTTTGTTGAACATTCACCTATTTGGACAGGAAATTCATCTTTTTTGTTAAGAATTAAACTGTCTTCTAAAAAATACTATTATTTTGTTGAAAATACAACTATTTTTGGTCAAATTTCAACCAGTTTTATACCAAAAAGGTACAAAAAAATTCCACCAAATAGTTCAATTTTTAAATAAAAAAGATCAATTATAAACCAAATAGTGGAATTTTCGCCAAGAAAAAAAAAATTATTAACCAAAAATAGAATAGTTAATTTTTTTTTTAATAAAACTAATTTATAAGAAAAAAAACGAATTTTCAACAAAATAGTTAAATTGTCAACTGGAATAGTTCAATCAGAGATGAATTTTCAATTAGAATGATGAATCTTCAAGGGAAAAAAATAATTTTTAATAAAAGAGTTACACTTTTAACGGAGGAGTTGAATTTTCAACTAAAAAAATGAATTCTCTACGAACAATGTAATATAATTGAAATTTAAACCGAAAAAGATTTTAATTTTGAATAAAAAACAGTTAAATTCAACCAAAAAAGACAAATGTTCAAGAATAGTTGAGTTTTCAATTTAAAAAAAAAATACTTTTCAGTCAACAGAGAAAACAAATTTGAAAATAAATAACAATTATCAATTCTAAATGAAAATTCGTCTTAATTTAAGAGATATGTTCAAGTTTTGAAAATATCCAATCTTAATTTAAAACTGGAAAAGAGTTCGAAAAATAAAAAAATAAATTTAGATTTTTGAAGATCTCGAAATAAAATTTTGAAGCTTTTTAAGGATCTTTAAAGGTTTGAAGAGAACAAAATAATTCTTAAGTTTGCTGTGAAGATTTAAAATGATTTTTTATTTTGAAAATTAATATTAAGAGTAAAATTAAAAAATATTGAAAAATTTTTTTTATTAATAAATGACAATTGAACAGTTATTAATTTGAAAAATAATGGAGTAAGTTTAAAATATATTCAGAAGTTTTGAAAAGATTCCAAAATAATTTAAAATGTGTAAAGATTTCAAACCATTTAATACACAATGTAGATCTTTGAAGATTTTGGAAACTAAATTTATAAGCTTTTTAAGCAATTTAAAATGTTTTAAATGAATAAAAAAATGTGTATCAAAATTCCTAGAAAAACTAACAATATTTTTTTTGTTGAAAAATTAATTTAAAAAGAATATTTGATAAGATTTCCAAAATTGTCAAAAAAGAATCTGGATGATTTGAAGGTAGCTTTTTTTACTGTTGCAGGATTTTAAAAAAAATTTGTAGGAAAAATTCGAGTTCGAAGTTATTAATATTATTATTAGATTCCTGGAGATTTTTAAAATTATTTTTTGAAAACCAATTTTTAAGAGAATATTTAAAAAGACTTCAAAACCAATTTTAATGTATAAATTAATGCTTCTAGCCTAAAATTGCTTAAAATGATATAATTTTGAAAATTTATAAATTAAAAGTATAAAAGTTAAAAATTTGCAGTACGTTTTAAATTATTTTGGAATCTTTTGAAAACTTCAAAATATATTTTAAACTTACTCCATTATTTTCCAAATTAATAATTGTTCAATTGTCATTTATTATTCAACAAAATTTTTTTCAATCTTTTTTAATTTTGCTCTTAATATTAATTTTTCAAAATAAAAAATCATTTTAAATCTTCACAGCAAACTTAAGAATTATTTTGTTTTCTTAAAACCTTTAAAGATCCTTAAAAAGCTTCAAAAAATTTTATTTCGAAATCTTCAAAAATCTAAATTTATTTTTTTATTTTTCGAACTCTTTTCCAGTTTTAAATTAAGATTGGATATTTTCAAAACTTGAACATATCTCTTAAACTAACTCGAATTTTTATTTTCAAATTGATAATTGTTCCATTGTTATTTATTTTCAAATTTTTTTTCTGCGTTGATTGAAAAGTATTTTTTTAAATTGAAAACTCAACTATTCTTGAACATTTGTCTTTTTTTGGTTGAATTTAACTATTTTTTATTCAAAATTAAAATCTTTTTCGCTTTAAATTTTAATTATATTACATTGTTCGTCGAGAATTCATCTTTTGTAGTTGAAAATTCAACTCCTCCGTTAAAAGTGTAACTCTTTTGTTAAAAATTAATTTTTTTCGTTGAAGATTCATCATTTTAATTGAAAATTCATCTCTGATTGAACTTTTAACTAACTTGTTGAAAATCAATTTTTCTAACTGAAAATTTAACTATTCCAGTTGAAAATTTAACTATTTTGTTTAAAATTCGTTTTTTTTTTTTGTTATAAATTAGTTTTATTAAACAAAAAAATTAACTATTCTTTTTTTGGTTAAAAATGTATCTTTTTTTTGGGAAAAAATTCAACTATTTGGTTGATAATTGATCTTTTTTATTTAAAAAGTGAACTATTTTGTGGACATTTTTTGTACCTTTTTGGTATAAAATTGGTTGAAATTTGACCAAAAATAGTTGCATTTTCAAAAGTTGAATTTTTAACGAAAAAGCTGACTTTTTAACAAAACACCTGAATTTTCTAAATACAAAAATGAATTCATAACCAAATAGTCGACTTTTGGAACAAAAAATATTAAACTTCACCCAAAAACAGTTGAATTTTCAACGAAAAAATAAATAATTGATATTTCAAAAAAAAAAAAAAAAAAAATAGATAAATTTGCAACCAATAACTTGAATTTTCAAAAAGAGAATTAAATTTTCAATAAAACAGCTGCATTCTTGACCAAATAGTTTACCTTTCAATACATGGTTGAATTTTCATCTGAAAAGATACATTTTTAGTAAAAAAAAAAAAATCAACAAAATAGTTTAATTTTCAATTAAAATGATGAATCTGCAATTCCGCAACCAAGAAAATGAATTTTTAATAAGGTAGGTCAACTTTTAACCAAAAAGACTAATTTTCTACAAAATAGTTAAATTTTCAACCCACTAATATTAATTTTCTAACAAAAAGACGAATTTTTAACAATATAACTTAATTTTCAACCAAAGAGATGAATTTTCAATACAAATGATGAATCTTTAACAAAAAATTTGTTTTTTTAATAAACTAGTTCAACTTTCAATCCAGAATTCAAATTTTCTAATCAAAAAGAGGAATTTTTAATGAATGAATATTTTTCAGTCAAGACAGAATTTTGACTTTCAACCCTAAAGTATAAATTTTCAATCAAAAAGTTAATTTTCAACCAAACAGTTGCAGTTTTAACAAAAAAATTAGATTTTTAACAAAATAGTTGAATTTTCAGCACATAAACATGCATTTTCAATCAAATGGTCGAATTTTCAAACAAAAAAGATTAAAATTCAATCAAATATTTGAATTTCCAAGAGCAAAAGACACATTTCTAGAAAGCATTTGAATTTCCAACCCGAAAAGTGTAATTTTTAACAAAAAAATTAATTTTCAACAAACAAAGATGACTTCCATCATAAAAAATGAATTTTCTACCAAAAGGCGAATTTTTAAACAGTTATATTGAACGAAAAAAAATAAATTTTTTAACAAAATATGAATTTTCAACTAAAATGATCAATCTTCATCCTAAAAAAATGAGTTTCTTAAAAACTAATTTAACTTTAAACCAAGTACCTGGTTGATTTAAAAAAAAAAATAAAATAATAATTTCCAACGACGCACGTAATAGATGATATTTTTACCAAAAAGTTTTTAGTTTGAAATAAAACAGCTGAATTTAACAACAAAAAATTTATTTTCAACGAAATAGTCTAATCTTCAATCAAAACGGATTAATTTTCAAATAATTTTTTTAACCAAAAAGGATGAATTTGCATTTAAGAAGATTATTTTTCTACAAAAAAGACGAATTTTCCACCGAAGAGATGAATTTTCAATTAAATAAATGATTAATCTTTAACAACACAATTAATTTTTAAGAAAGCAGTTCAAAAGTTCAAAAGAGATTAATTCTCATATAATAGTTGATTTTTTTCGAAGACACTTGAATTTTTCACGAAAAATTACTTTTCAACCAAGAAGAATGACTTCTACCATCAAAGATGAATTTTCAATCCAAAAGGATGAATTTTTAACGACGTTATTGAATTTTCGACCAAGAATAATAACTATAACAACCAAAAACCAAAAAGTTGAACTTTCAAAAAGAGAATTAAATTTTCAACAAAACAGTTAAATTTTTAACCAAATAGTTTAACTTTCAACTTACGAAGATGAATTCTCCAAAATGACGAATTTTAACCCAAAACATTTCGGCTTGAAATCTAGAAATGTAAAGCTTGGCGCCGCCAGGCCTCGACTCCACCACTGCATGTAAATAGCAATTGTTGAAAAAAGTCTGGAAACGACGAATCGCATCAGGAAAGGAATTTATTTTCAAGGAAATTAATATAAAATTTGTTTATTTTTGTGTAGTATGAGCCGTATTACACAGGAGCAAGTGCTACTGGAGCTCAGTACATGTACGCAACTAGCAATTCTCAAAACACATCGAGTGGCAGCGGCAATGGTTCCGGAACAAACAGCAATGGTACGGGTGCAACCAGCCCATCGGCAGGTCCTCCGCCTCTTCCATCACTGCCTCCGCCGCCCCCAACCCACTACTATGCACCAGCCGCACCACATCATCATGCACCAGTTCCTGCGGGCCCACCAGCCCCTCAGATGGATCATCTTTATTACTCATTCGCTGGACATCCACCTCCACCACCTCATGCACAGATCGGCCTAGGTGATCAGCAGCTGCTTCTTTATACGACTGATGCATCCTGCCAACAACAGACGTCTGACAGCCAGGGAAATCAACAGGAGGTGAGATCTCGAGACAGTTTGCATTTTATAGTATCAGTCTGAAGCTGGCAGTTAAATTCTAGCAGTCAGTTGATGATCAAGCCAACAAACGATAATGAATTCATGTTTTGAAGAGACCTTAGCAGGGTGGCGACTTGACCGGGAAACCGGGAATTTAATTAAAACACCGGGAATTTACTTCTGATCGTAGCAAAATTCAAGAAATATAATTCAGGGTGTCTAGTGTCCTGGAAATCCTTGAAACCCTGGAAAAGTCCTTGAATTCGTTTTTACCCGGAAAAACCTGGAAAAGTCCTTGAATTTTGCTCATGGTTCTGAAATTTTTCAGGGTGGCGACTTGACCGGGAGACCGGGAAATGACCTGGAATTTTATTGACCGGGAAATGACCGGGAATTTAATTTAAAAACCGGGAATTTACTTCTGATCATAGCAAAATTCAAGAAATATAATTTCACTTGGAACAGGGAATGTTTTACATGGAATGGGAATTTTTTAAAGGAATTATAATTCGGATTTAGAAGAAAGGAATTTTCAAAAATCCCTCTTCCAAGTCAGAATTCGTCACAATTTGAAAGTTCCCTCTTCTAAATTTTAGGTAATAAAAGTACTTCAAGCAGTTTTCAGAGTAGAAGTGGAATTTGAAAGAAGAAATATTTCTGAATTATAATAGCAAACTTTTTTACATTGTTCGTTGCGAATTCATCGTTTTTTAGTTAGAAATTCAACTACTGGGTTAAAAGTTAAACTTTTGTTAAAAATTAATTTATCTTTTTTTGATGAAAATTCAACTATTTGGTTGAAAATTGATATTTTTCATTTAATAATTAAACTATTTGTTTGAAAATGTATGTACTTTGTGGAAAATTCATATATTTTTGTAGAAAATTAAACTTTATGGTTTTGTTGAAAATTAATTTCTTTAAACGAAAATTTAACTGTTCCATTCTGAGTTGAAAATTAAAATTTTCAAGTTCGGAATTCAACAAATTGGATAAAGAATTTTCTTTTTAATTGAAAATTTAACTATTCCGATGAAAATTCATGTATTTTGTTAAAAAATCGATTTTTTTGTTGGTAAAAAGTTATCTTATTTTTCTTCGAAAGTTGAAAAATCATCTTTTAGTTTGGAAATAAAATTATTAGGTTGAAAGTTGAACTCTTTTGTTTAAAATTAATTTTTTTGGTTGAAGATCCATCGTTTTAATTAAAAATTCATTTCTTTGGTTGAAAAATGAGCTGTTTGACTGAAAATTTATTTTTTCTTTGGATGTTTTTTGTTTGAAAATTATTTTTTTTTTAACTGAAAATGTAACTATTATTCCAGTTGAATATTCCATAATTTTAGTTCAAAATTCATATCTTTGGTTGAACATTCATTTTTGACTAAAAATTTATTTATTCAATTTTTGGTTGAAAAATGACCTTTGTTAGTTGAAAATTCGTCTTTTTTTTTGTAGAAATTAATCTTCTTGATTGAAAATTAATCTTTTTGGTCAAAAATTTAATTATTCTAGTTAGAGATTCATAATTTCAGTTAAAAATTCATCTTTCTGATTTAAAATTCAATTATTGCAGTTAAATATTTACAATTTTATTTCAAAGTTCATCACTTCGTTTGAAAATATAACAATTTTGTTTTAAAGTTAGTTTTTTTTTTGTTGAAAGTAATTTTTTTAACTGAAAATTTAACTTATTCCAATTGAAAATTCCATAGTTGTAGTTGAAAATGCATCTGTTTGGTTAAACATTAATTTTTTTAACTTGAAATTTAATTATTAATGTTTTGGTTGACAATTTATCTTTTTTAGTAAAAATTCATTTTTTTTGTTTGAAAATTTAACTATTTCAGTTAAAGATTCATTGTTTTAGTTGAAAACTCTTATGTTTGGTTTACAAATAATTTTTTAAACTAAAAATGTTACTATTCCATTTTCGGTTGAAGATTATTATTTTTGTAGTTCAAAATTTAACTATTTGGTTAAAAATTTGTCGTCTTTAATTAAAAATTCAAACGGTTCTTTAAAAATGGATTTGGTTGTAAAATTGTATTTTTGGGTAGAAAATTAATCTTTTTATTTAACATTTAATCTTCTTCTTTAAAAATTCGTCTTTTTGGTTGAAAATTCAAGTATTCCAGTTAAATATTCATCATTTTTGTTGAAAATTTATCTTTTGGTTTAAAATTTAACTATTCCAGATAAAGATTCATAATTTTATTTGAAAATTCATCACTTGATTATATAATAGATAATAGATTTAACTATTTTGTTGAAAATTTGTTTTGTTTTTTTGTTGGAAGTCAATTTTTTTAACCGAAAATTGAACTATTCTATTTTTGATTGAAAATTAATCTTATTTGGTTGAAAATTCATATATTTTTTGTTGAAAATACGTCCTTTTTGGTGTAAAATGAATCTTCTTGGTTGTAAACTAATCTTTTTGCTTGAAAACTGAACAGTTTAGTGTAAAAGTTTTGTCTCTCTTGTCTAAAGAATCTTTTTTGTATGAAAATTCAAGCACTTGGTCAAAACTTAACACTTCTGTTAATTTTTTTAAAATTATTATTTTAATTGAAAATTTAAGTATTTTGTTGAAAGTTGTGTTTTTTTATTATTGAAAATTAATTTTTTTTACTGAAAATTAAACTATTCCAATTAAACCTTGAATTATTTTGATGAAAAATCGTTTTCTTTCGGCTGACGATTAATTTTCTTAACTAAGAAATTTAACTATTCAATTTTTATTTGAAAATACATTTAAAATTCGTCTTTTTTGTTAAAAAATTATTTTTTTTGGTTGTAAATTCATCTTTTTGGTTGAAAATTCAACTATTTGGCTGAAAGTTCAACTTTTTTGTTAAAAATTAATTTTTTTATTGAAAATGTAAGTATTTTGTTAAAAAGTCATATTTTTTATCAACAATTCAACTGATTTGTTGAAAATTGGTCTATTTGGTTGGAAATTAATTCTTTAAACTAAAAATTTAACTGTTCAATGTTTAGTTGCAAATATTTATTCGTTTCAATTGAAAATTTATCACTTTGGTTGAAAATTTAACTATTTTGTTGAAAATTGATCATTCGTATTTGTAAATTCAAGTAATTGGTTGAAATTTGGTCATTTTTGGTTGAAAATGAATCTTCTTGGTTGAAAATTCATCGTTTTGCCTGAAACTTCATCTCCTTAATTAAAAATTCAACTATTTTGTTAAAATTTTGTTTTTTAGTTGTAAATTATTTTCTTGTTTACTGTAAATTTAACTTTTATATATGAAACTTGAATTATTTTCGTGAAAAATCGTTTCTTTTTGGTTGTAAATTAATTTTCATAACTGCAAATGTATTATTCCGGTTGAATATTCAATCATTTTAGTACAAAATTCATGTTTTTGGTTGAACATTAATTTTTTTAACTGAAAATTCAACTATTCCATTTTTGGTTGACAATTTATCTTTTTAGTTGAAAAATCATGTATTTTGTTGAAGATTCGTCTTTTTTGTTATGAAATTAATCTTCCTAGTAGAAAATTCATCTTTTTGGTTGAAAATAACTGTTATATTTAAAAATTCATAATTTTAATTGATCATTCATCACTTTGGTTGAAAATTTACCTTTCTTATTTGAAAATTCATCTTTTTGGTTGAAAATTGAATTATTTAATTATTTTTTGTTTGAAAAATGATCTTTCTTGTTTGAAAATTCATCTTTTGGTTGAAAATTAACTTTTTTAACTTAAAATTTAACCAATCTAGTTGAATATTCCTTCATTTTAGTTGAAATTTCAGCTTTTTGATTAAATGTTCAGCTATTCTAGTTGAAGATTCATAATTTTTATTGAAAATTCATCACTTTGGTTAAAAATTTCACTATTTTGGGGAAAATTGGTCGTTGGTTGCAAATTTAATTATTCCATTTTTGATTGAAAATTTATATTTTTTATTTGAAAATTCAACTAAAAATTAATCTGCTTGGTTGAAAGTTAAATTCTTTTGTTAAAAATTAATTTGTTTTTGAAAATTCAACTACTACCGAAGATTTATCATTTTACTTGAAAATTCAACTTTTTTGTTTGAAAATTAATTTTTTTTAACTTAAAATTTAATTAATCCATTTTAATATTCCATGATTTTAGTTGAACATTCATGTCTTTGGTTGAAAATGATTTTTTTTTTAACTAAGAATTGAACTATTCAATGTTTTTATGAAAATTAATCTTTTCTCTTTGTAAATTCTTGTATTTTGTTGCAACTTCGTCTTTTTTGGTTGTAAATTAATCTTCATAATTCATCATTTTAGTTAAAAATTCATCTTTTTGGTTTAAAATTCAACTATTTTAGTTAAAGATTCATTATTTTAGTTGAAAATTCATTACTTTCAGTGAAAATTTAACTATATTGTTTAAGAATAATTTTTTTTTTAATTTAACTATTTGGTTGCAAATTTATCATTTTTCCTAAAAGAATTATAATTCTGACTTGGAACAGGAAATTTTCGAAAAGAATTATAATTCTGATTTGGAATTTTTCAAAGGAATTACATTTTTGAGTTGGAACTGGGAACTTTTTAAAAGAATTCTGATTTGGAACAGAGAATTTTTGAAAAGAACTATAATTCTGACATGAAACAAGGAGTTTTCCAAAAGAATTAAAGTTCCGAGGTAGAACATGGAAATTTAAAAAAGTGGTATAATTACCAGACCGGTGAAATCAAAAATTGACCGGCATAAAACAGGGAAATGACCCAGAATTTAAAATCATGCGTGTGGTAGACACTCTGAAAATAATTATAGAAATTTTACTAAAGTAACTGCTAAAATTGTACTGCTTCTTTCAGACTGATATTATAATTAGACATATGATATCAAATTTAACGAAAGAGGGGATCAACGAAGGCTGGCCCGTTAGGGAAAAAAAATTACTGATACAATATACTTTTACACTTGTCACATAAAAGTTGCTATTTCTCGGCACAATCTCATCAAATCACTGAAAGTAAAGTCAGTAACGAGGGCTGATACATTATAATTTTTCGACGAATATTCTAAATTGAAGATTTCAATTTTTAAATCCAAACAATCATTAAAGTTCTAGCCTGAGAATAGATGTAGCCACTTCTTGTGGTGCACGTTTTCTAGCATTTTCTATTATTCATGGCGACCAGTTATTGGCTAAATTTCTGGCATGCGCAGTAGAGGGTTTTTTTTCGACACATGCGCGAAGTTTAGCCAATAGCTGATAATCCTGATCGCCATGAACAATACAGAATTATAGAAAACGTTCTTAAAAACCCAAGAATTTATGTTGAGCAAATGCTCTCGAGAATATGCTTAGCATTTAAGATCGAACAGAGCATTTATAGAGCATTAAAGAGAATTTAAAGCATTTATTGTTTAAAAATATATCATAATTAATACATAAATTTTTACAAAAATATTCTAGAGTGAGATAAACATATACTGTCACAGAATTTCAGGGAAAACCTGACAGAGTTAGGGAATTTTCGATAAATTAAAGTTGAAATTGATTTTATTATTATGGTTAAAAATCTCAACTATTTGGTAGAAAAATAATCTGTTTTGCTTTGAGGATTTAAACCATTTCGTAGAAAATTCATCTTTTTTGGTTGAATTCAACTGTTTTTGGTATAATATTAAAATCCTTTTTGTGGTTGAAATATAATTTATCACGTTTTTCGTTGAGAATTCATCTTTTTTAGTAGAAAATTAAACATCTTAGTTGGAAGTGGAACTACTTTGTTAAAAATTCATCTATTTGGTTGATGATTCATCATTTTAGTTGAAAAACCTTTCTTCTGTTCAAAATTTAATTATATTGTGGAAAGTAATGTTTTCTAGTTGAAAATTAATTGTTTTAACTGAAAACTTAACTCGTATACATGTTTGGTTCAAAATTTATTTTCTTAAGTTGAAAATTTAAATATTTAGTTTAAAATTCCTGTATTTGATTGAAAATTCGAATTCAGTGGGAGAATATTTAATCTTCTTAGTGACTAATTCACCTTTTTGGTTCGAAATTCCTTTAAAAATTCAAATATTTGGTTGAAAGTTCATGTACTTTGTTAAAAATTCATGTATTTTGGTAAAAAATTCATGTATTTTGGTAGAAAATTCATGTTATTGGTTGAAAATTTGAAACTTGATCTTTTTAGTTGACGATGCGTTTTTTCTTCATTAAAATTAATTTTTTAACTGGAAATGTAACTGTTCCATTTTTTGTCGAAAATGTATCTTTGTTGATAGAAATTTAATCTTCCTGATTGAAAATTATCCTATTTCGTTGAAAATTTACCTTAATTTGATTTAAAATTAGTTTTTTTACTGAAAATTTGACTTTTCTATTTTTAGTTCAAAATTTATCTGTTTTGCGAGAAAATTCAACTGTTTGTTGAAAATTCACCTTTTTGATAGAAGAGTACTCTCATTAGTTGAAATTTCATCTTTTTGGTTGAAAATTAATTTCTTTGGTTATTAATTTAACTGTTTGGTTGAAAATTTGTTTCTTTTTTGGTTAAAAATTTATTTTACTAACTGAAAATTATCCCACTTTAATTTTGGTAGAAAATTTACCTTCTTAGTTTAAAATTCATGTATTTCGTTTTAAATTAAATTTTTTCATCTAAAGATTCATAATTTTAGTTGAAAATTCACTTTAACTATTCCATTTTTTGTGGAAAATTTACCTTTTTTGATAGAAATGTAATTTTTTTTTCGTTAAAAAAATTGTCTGTTTAGTTGAAAATTTAACTATTATATTTTTTGTTAAGAATTCATTTCTTTCATTGAAAAAAACAACTATTTAGTTGAAAATTAGTTTTTTTGTTGATAGAAAATTAATCTTTTGGATTGAAAAATCCACTATTTGGTCAACATTTCATATTTTTGGTTGAAAATTCATCATTGTGATTAGAAATTAATTTCTTTGGTTGAAAATTCGTTTCTTTTTAGTTGAAAATTAATTTTTTTAACTAAAGATATAACTATTCCATTTTCGCTTGAAAAATTATATTTTTAGTCAAAATTATTTAATGCAAATGGAAAAATTATATTTTTGGTTTGTAAATTTATCTTTTTTAGTTTAAAATTGAATTATTTTGTTGAGAATTCATTTTTTTTAAATTGATTGTCTTACCTGAAAATTTAATTCTCCTGTTTTTGGTTAAAAAATCTTTTTTTAATGAAAAAAATATATTTTTTGAAAATTCGTTTTTTTTTTTGGTTGAACATTTATTTTACTGGCATTTTAACTATTCTAATTTTGGTTGAAAATTGATTTTTTTTAGATGAAAATTCATGAACTTTGTTGAAAATGAGTCTTTTTTGGTAGAAAATTAATCTTTTGGGTTGAAAATTCAACTATTTTGTTAAAAATTCATATTTTTTGTTGAAGATTCATCATTTTAGTTAAAAAAATCATTTCTTTGGTTGAAAATTTATCTTTTTGATTTGAAAACACAACTAAAAAGTGTTTTAAATATATTTAGAAACAAAATTTATTTTGCACCAACATTATTAATCTTTTAGGTTGGTTTTACATCTAGAAGAATTTAGAAATTGGGATATTGTAGCAACCCTGAATAAAGGCACTGTTTAATGTGAATAATATTTTTTCTATTACTTTGGCTTCTTTTATCATTTAAATTTAGCACCTTTTCAAATTTAAAGCGGTGCATTTTCCCGTGAAATTTAAACAATGTAATTATTATTAATAAAGATAGAAAATACAATTTTTTAAATCCTAATTCAAAATGCTCATAAATGCTCATTAAATTCTCAAAGCACATAAAGATCTAGCATATTCTCGAGCATATTCTCATGCTCGTGAGAATTTCTTCGAGCACTCAAACTCTTTAGAACACTAGCTACGGCGCCAAAAGCAGTTGCGACATCTGTTCTTTTGATATTCAAATTGGTTTATAAATCTCAACTTTTTTGAGTGGAATTTGCAGATTATGCAATTTATTTTGTGGTTTAAGTATTTAGCTCCTTGTGCTGAAATAATGCTCACTCGTTACTGGGTTTAATTTCCCTTTGGACTACTCTAATTCCACATATCTCAACAATATTCTAAACTGACTCGTAGGACTCTCATTCAACATCGAGCCACACGGAGCAGCAACAAAGTGAAACGCAGGCTACTCAGCCTTCAGGGTCATCTACACCTCTGGTATCCCTAATGCCCGTCAAATTCCCTATGTCCGGCCGTTACACTAATTACCATCCTCTAGCTCTCCACGCCTCAAACTTGCACAGCTCACAGAACTGCTTAAACGAAACAGACGACTGTAACTCAAACCAGATGCACTGCAGGACATACGTTTATCATCCAGCAGCCGTTTACATTCCTCATTCACACGCTCCACCTTATCACAACACATCAGGAACTAGTCTCCTTCCGACTCCTCCTCCCTCGACCCCACAGCCGTTTGACTATAACCAAAAGCCAAATTTCCGTGACTACTCGAAGGGCATAGTCGTGAATCCGCAAAATTACTCTCCAAATTCCAACTACTTGATGTCCAGCATTCATCAGAACAGTTTCTCGAAATCGCCTGTTTCGGGAAACCCTCAGATATACAAGTACACTGCTGAAGCCATGCACAAATACCAGTCACTCGGTATTCCCTCTTCTCGTTTATCTGGACATCATTACAAGCGTAATTTCGGTTCGAACGCGGGCTCGTCCTCGTGCTTCTTGTCTCAGAAACCCGGTGCCTATTCCCCACAGAACACACACAAGTCCGTGGGTCAGACATACAGTTCCACGTGCTCGAGCAAGAACTTTGAATACACCAACGGGCGTCGAAACTACAACGAACATCACGCAGACAATGCAAAATCCCCCTATACATCGAGTCGTAAAAACGCATCGTATCGAGGCAACGCGACGACGGACTTTGAGGGTCTGAAAAACGGCCCGACTAATGATAGTAACTTCGGTTCAAATCGCGTCAATCCGCCAAGCAATTTGCAAAACGCGAACTCACAAACCGGAAACAGCACAGAGACAGGAAATACTGACAAGCCTACGAGCCCGCCTCCGGCACCCTATTCCCCAATGACTCGTCCTCTTCCTACTCTCTCACCACCCACCTCTCAGGTCCAGTTTTACTCCCCGGCTCAAAACCGATTCCAACAACCTCCGCCAATGTCACACCAGCAGCAGCAGTCGAATCAACGCCGCTACGCTGCTCCACCGCCGCTTCGAAGAACCGACAAGTACTCGAGTGCAGCTTCTCAAAATTCGGTTATCCGACAGCCGAACAAGTACAAAGTCAACGGCATCATTCAGACTGGCAACAAAGTCTCCGAGGACAGCATCGGGGGCGCCGGAGACGCCCCCTCGGCGGTAGGAAGAATCCCTCTGACTCCACCGGGCACGCCACGAAACCACTCGAGCGAACAGAACCAACTGAGTGACGCGTGCCATCAGATGCAGGCTCTGAATATTTAAACGTTCTCCATTTGTTGTTGCATGCGGGACGACGTTTCTCGTACGACTTCTTGTGATCTCAGTCCTGCACACCGAAATCTCCCAAGACTCTTTAATATTGTTGTTACTGATCTTCCCGGTTCGAAATCGAAAGTCACTGAATTGTTGAATATTTATAGAGTAATACGAAAACGACGAGATATCAGTATAAGGCGAGATATATCGACATTTACAGATTATAAGATATATATATATATATATACTAGGTACGAGGCACGGTATACATAAATAATATTTAAAAAATATATATACATATAAATATATATATTACGAATATATATATTACACTGCATATATATATAGATATCTAATTATACATTTCAGGATCAGCTAAATTCACTTTGAGAGAAAAGTCATATATCCTGCATTCTAGGGCACTGACAAAGAAGCTCAGTTAAACTTCGTCCGAAGATCTCGTCTAATTTTGAGATGCTAGCTTCCTTCTATTTCTCGCAATCACTGCCAGATTCGGACCGGAAAGTTCCGAGGGGCGGCGCTCAAAGCAGTGGACGCAATTTTGACCTGCGGTTGCTTAAAATGTACTAAATGGGCTTTGCTAATTATATATTTAGGTTATTTGCTAAATAAATATGTAAGTTATAGCTAAATCGTAAATTTCAAGCAAATGCTAGTCAAAATTTTATGATTCAAACTCGGGAACTCTCCGAGCCGAATGCATAAATGTGGCCATGAAACAGTTTGTCACGTGACCAATTATTACATGTTATATTCGGCGGCTTTATGATTAGAAAAATTGATATATTGTGCTGAAATTTAAAGAAATAGTTCAAAATATATAAGGGAACATCTGTCTGGCCCATTTGAGTGTTCATTCTGTTTAAATAGTGAAATTTTTTAAATTTAATTTTAACCAGGGCACTAAAGCCCTGTTCTCACTTACATTACAAGTAAAAAAATTGCACTATTTCAACAAAATGAAAGCTCGAACGGGCCAGAGAGACGTGCCCTTATATAGTTTGAACCAGTTTCCAAAATTTCAATACAATATTTACATTTTTCAAATTATACAGCCGCCAAACATTAATCATGTAATTGATCACATGATACACTCTCACATGTCCTTAAGGGCAAATGGTAAACTATGACTTATTTTGAAACTAAAGAAAATCTCGCAAAGATGATACAGTCCCGAATTAATTTGATAAAAACGCTTTTTGCGCGTTTTTTACGGAGGATAAGAATGAACATTTCTGGAAATAACTATCAACATTTGTTTAATTAGATCAAGTTTATTAGTTTAATTAATAATTAATTGTCGAGAGACGATTACTTTAAATTTCGGTAAAACATTTTTAAATTGTTTGTCATTAATTTTTGGTTCAGTTACAAATAAACATTTAAGAATTTCATAATATATTTGAATTGCTTCTTAGTTTGAACAAAAGAATCTTCAGCAACCATTGAAGGCTCTCGATTACTTTCAATTACAGTATAAAATAAAAATTAATAAAATTGCACTTTTTAAACAAAATGAAAACACCAAGTAGCGGTTAGATTTTCTTTTTCCTGAAATTTCAACGCGTTATTTTATTTACTTTAAAAATAAGGCGGAAAACATACTATGTCCTAAGAAATATATTGTGCAAACTGGCAGTGCTGAATGTTATTCTTGGCCTTATTAATCAAAAAAAAAAAATTAATATCTTAAGGGAATGAGTCGGTTAAGAACTAATTTAAGGGCCTTTGAAAGTTTACGGTGATGCTAATAGCATTCCAGCTAACTAACACTGCGAAATCACGCCGATTTTCAGTTGATTTTGAAGTAAATCTAATTTAATGAAAAATCACGGTGTCTGCGTGTCGATTAAATCGGCCTAAATCAAAACGAATCATTCCTATAATTCACATTCAGTGAGATAATGTATTTAAAAAACACATAGTATTTTTTGTTACTTTGTCTTGTCATACATGTTAATTTAATATGTGTTAAATTAAAATCTAGACTGTGTTTTGAGATAACAAAAGCTTTGATTTAAAGCTTGCTTTCGTTCTGTCCATGAAGTTTGATTTCTTGAAAAGAAGATCTTTGTTTCCTAAATGTAGTCGCCCTATTGCTCTAATATTTAAAATCTCCATTGTTTTTTTATTTTCCGAATGGAGTCTTTTTAAGTATTTCAGTAATGTGAACCTAATCTTCGGCTGATAATTGAACGAGTTTCTTTGTGAGTCCGTGTAATGTATGTAATGAGAAATACGTCAGTATAACGGCGATATTTGACATTTTGCGTGATAGGCTCGACAAAATATGAATCTCGCGAGCAAGGCTAGAGTAGTTAGACGGATCCGTTTTACGGTAGACAGAAACAGATAACGTTGTTATTATCGTACAAATATATATGAGCGATCTGTCATGTGTTCAAAAAGAAAAAAAAATAACAAAAAAAAAACAAGAACAAACGAGGGTAATAGGGAGACAGTTTAGAGTTGGTTTCGTAACAGTTGCTCAAGGCACTGCCAAAAATCCCTTTTCTTTTCAACTCCCGACTGTATTTTTTCATTCGAGTACTTACAGTAGGATCGCTCACTTCGCTCGTCGATGGAAGGTTCCAAAATCATCAAGCGATGGAATAAATTTTTGTGCAATGGAACGAATTCCTTCCAAAGACTGAGCGTTTTGATCAGTACTGACTTATAGTTTGATTAGACAGCGTATGCTTTCTTTTTTTCACGAAGACTCATTTTCGAAAGTTTCGCTCAATCGTAAGAGAAGGAGAGAAAGAAACATTGAAAAACAGAAAGCCCTGTACCCAAACGAATAAGATAAAAATATATAAAAAAAAAGATAATGAATTAAAAATGTGTCGGCTGTGAGCTTCCAAGCAAATAACAATAATTAAATTATTATAATATTAAAAGGTTTAACTGATAATCTACCTAATTGTTATGAACGTGGATTTCTTTTACCTATATAAGAAAAGAAAACGAACATTTGTTATCTCATATCTCGCATATTGTAGCTTATATTATATAATAATATCTATTTAAAAGAACAAAGAGTCGAGAAGTGAGAAAGGACATTTGCGGATTACGGTGACTTTGTCCGATAGGCTAAAAAATAGGAGGTAGGTGAGTGACTTGTCAAGGCCTCGAGTGAGTATTATATTTGTGAGTTGTTACAAAGAAAAAATTTATTTATTAAAAGAAAGCGAGAACGAGCGTTAGGGATCGAGCGAAAGAGAGAGAGAGTGCCTTCTATTTGTTTCAATGGTTGTATCGTTGAATATTTGTTGCGTTACGTTCCAAGAGCCTCTAATGTTGTTAACGACGAAAAGTGTTCGAAAAATTGTTGTTCTTATATTTATTTATTAATTAATAAAGGCTTTATGGCGGCCCAAAATGACGCCTGCACGAATCCCAAAAGAAGCGAGAGAGGAAACTATACATAAGGCACATTAATGCTTTTTTGTATCAAATACGAGACTAAGAGTAATAAGATGGCAACTACGAGACTAAGATAAAATGGCAAATATGAGACTAATATTCAATATATGGCAGCCAAATTGTACGATTCTCAGTCGTGCAAAAAAAAAACGACTCATTTCGGCACCTATTTCTATGTACGATACACGTCATTAATCCGAGCAATATTTAATTGTTAATAATAATGCATAACTCGTATCGACGGTATTTAGAGTGCGAGCGTGTATAAATGGTATAAACTGCGAGTGACCGTGTGCGCGAACGCTCAAAACGTGGATAGGTGGCTGTGACTATGTGTGCAAGAATGTGTAAAAGTTGTTGCGCGAGTTCCATTAACGAACGTATTACACAAATCGCGCATTCGTTCAATATTTGCGCCTCTTTATTTAATTCAAAATATAATCTAATCGGTGGCGGTCTTGCGACCCTAAAAAATCATTGGTCACAATGGCGTCCGATGAGGAGCATTTGAGATACTGTATTCTTTTTGCATTTTTTGCTTGTCGGACACCATTGTATTCAGCAATGATTTTTTAGGGTCCGCAGGACCGCCACGTATTGTCTTTTAGAGCTTAAGATGCGCCCATTAAAACTACCCTAGGGCGGGAAGTAAAGGCAGCGAGCTTAAACTTTAAAACACAATGTAATAGGTGGCGGCCCTGCGGACTTAACCTAAATAATATACAAAATTAGGAATGAAAATATAAAAAGGCGCAATTAATTTAGCGAGTGCACGCAACACATGTATATTTCACACAAAAGGAATACACATATATACGTACGTCCGTGTGTATGTGAATTGGCGAGATATTAGCGTATAAAGAAGCAAAATTCTGCGTTGGACTCGGTGGAACTTTGATTTTTTTCTCGAGATGCAAGCTTTATTTATGATTAATCGTTTGTAATAAAATGTACACACCGAGTTGAACGTAGAACGGTACTGATAAAAGATAATATATTCACCGTAAGGTATATAAAAGAAAAGTCTAAGCTAGAAGCTAGTATCGTAGATAGCGAAACATCGATAGGATGATAAATGTGTTATACGCGTACGAAGATAGGGACGCGTTTGAGTTTGTGGACTGCCAAGTACTTGCTTTATTTAATTTTCTAGGTGGCAAGTACAGCCTCGAATTTTCCTTTCAAATAAAAAACTATTAAGTTTAAACGAGACTGACTGAAAAGTAGACAAAGATTCGGTGCTTTTTTTTGTAGTCACTAAATCCTTTGTCTTGAAAAAGAAAACAACTATATTTTGAGGAAGCATGAGATGAAAAACTGGAATTAGATTGTTTTGGAATTAAAAATCAGCTGTGATGCAATAATGTATAAAATAATTAATAATTAATTGTCGCGGAACGTGAAACCTTCAATCTCGATTTCTTTGAATTTCGGTAATGGAAATCTGCACGTAAAAAAAAGTTGATTCTGTTTTTTCAGCTGATAAAAAAATGCATCCTGAAATCCCTTTTTTGTGATCACATTGTATAGAAGTTTATAGCGTACCTGACAATGAAAACGGTGGATTAATTTTTTTTTTTTTTAGTAAATAAAACTACTATTCAGTTGTTTTTTTTTATAGCACCGCGTTAGTCAAAGTAGGAGTAACGGAGTAAATATTTTGTGTGTCGCTGCTTCGGTCTGTTTCTTAGGGACAAAATCCGTAGGAAGTACCTCGCACGATCCACAAGCTGAGCCCTTATAAAACGACAGAAAATTTATGTACCAATATAACAAAGTATACACAAAATGACACGTAGGTTGTTATTACGGGATATAAGATTTGATTATTTAATTTACGATAATAAAAGTACATGATATTGTAAGAAATACATATTATATTTAAAAAGTCTATTATATATTATAATATTATTATAATAATGAAAAGAATAAAGACGACTATGCATGAACATAGCTGGAAAAATAGTGAAGCAAGAGATATAGCGTCAAATAAAATGTACATCTCTATCGTAAGTGAATAAAACTTCATGCAACGTGAAACCTACTCGATTTGAAATGTCTCATATTTTTTCCCCGACTCCATACATTATAAGTGAACCAGTTATTTTGTGCAGGTGATCGAAATAAGATTTTTCTTTGTAATTTATCGAAATCCGAGGCAATTTTCACTCTGCAAATCTAAAAATCTAACAGCTTTCATGAAATCTTTGAAATTATTTAAATCTTTTCAAATATAAAATATTTGTGACATTTTTTTAATCTCTGGTAGAAATGTATTTTCACAATAAAATACAATAAAGTACAATGTGAAAATTGTATTTTTTTTTTAATTTTAAAAGTGTGAATCTTGGCAAAAAGTTCTGGTTATTAGGGGACGACTGAAAAATCTCGAAAAATAAAATTCCCGAATAATAAATTCCCAAATTGGAAAATTTCCGACAGTTTATAATATTACCGAATTTGAAATTTGAAAAAAAATTATATATAAATATTATTTATTAAAAATATAAAGAATCAAATATTTTTATAACCAAAATTATTTTTAATGTTTAAAGTTTCAAAAATTATTGTTTGAGTTTAAAATAACAATAATTGAAAAAAAAAACATTTTATCCAGAAATATATTTCTTTCAATGATTATTATTTTAAATTCAAACAATAATTTTAGAAACTTTAGATATTAAAAATAATTTTTTTATAAAAATGTTTGATTATTGTATTTTAAATAAATTAATAATATTAATAAATAATTTTGTTAGTTCTTAAAATTCGGAAATTTTCTAGTTCGGGTATTTTATAATTCGAGAATCTTCCAATTCGGTAATATTATAAACTGTCCGGAATTTTATTATTTGGGAATTTTCCAATTCGGTAATATTATAAACTGTTCAGGAATTTTGCAATTCAGAAATTTTATTAAGGGCAACTGATAAAATCCCGTAATGTAAAAATCCCGAAAGATTAAAAGATTCCCGAATTTGAAAAATCCCGAATAAAAAAATATCCCGGCAGAAAATGGCCGAATTATAAAATATCCGAACTAAAAAATTCCCGAATTCAAACAATTAAATTTCTTTTTATAAATATTTAAATATTAAAAATACAATAATCAAATATTTTTGTCAAAAAAAAATTATTTTTAATATTGAAAGTTTCTATAATTATTGTTTGAATTTAAAATAACAATAAGTGAAAAAAGCTCATTTCGAAATACATTTTTTCCATTTATTGTTATTTTAAATTCAAACAATGACTATAGAAACTGTAGACATTAAAAATAATTTTTTTATACAAATATTTGATGCTTTGTATATTTAATAAATAACTAATATTTATAAATGATTTTGTTAGTTCTTAAAATTAGGAAATTTTCTAGTTCGGATATTTTATAATTCGGGAATTTTCAAATTCAGTAATATTATAAACTATCGGGAAGTTTATTATTTGGGAATTGTCCAATTCGGTAATATTATAAACTGCTCGGGAATTTTGCAATTCAGGAATTTTATTAAGGACAACTGATAAAATCCTAAAAAATAAAATACCCGAAATTATAAAATTGCCGAAATATAAAAATCCCAAAAGATAAGATTCCCGAATAAAAAAAAATTGCCGAACTAAAAAATTCCCGAATTCAAACAATTAAAATTCTTTTTATAAATATATATTTATTAAAAATACAATAATCATTTTTATCAAAAACAGTTTTAATATTTGAAGTTTCTATAATTATTGTTTGAATTTAAAATAACAATAATTGAAAAAAAATCTCATCTGGAAATATATTTTTTTCATTTATTATTTTAAATTCAAACAATGACTTTAGACAAGAAAAATAATTTTTGTTATAAAAATATTTGATTCTTTGTATTTTTAATTAATAAATAATTTTGTTATTTCTTAAAATTCGGGAATTTTCTAGTTCGGATATTTTATAATTCGGGAATTTTCAAATTCGGTAATATTATAAACTGTTCGGGAATTTTGCAATTCAGGAATTTTATTAAGGACAACTGATACAATCCCGAAAAATAAAATTCCCGAAATTATAAAATTGCCGAAACATAAAAATCCCGAAAGATCATAAGATTCCGGAATTTGAAAAATCCCGAATAAAAAAAATTCCCAACAGAAAAATGCCGAATTATAAAATATCCGAACTAAAAAATTCCCGAATTCAAACAATTAAAATTCTGTTTATAAATATTTATTTATTAAAAATACAATGATCAAACATTTTTGTCAAAAAAATTATTTTTAATGTTTAAAGTTTCTATAATTATTGGTTGAATTTAAAATAACAATAATTGAAAAAAATGTTCATCCAGAAATATATTTTTTCAATTATTGTTATTCTAAATTCAAACAATGACTATAGAAACTTTAGACAAGAAAAATAATTATTCTTATAAAAATATTTTATTCTTTGTATTTTTCATTATTAAATAATATTTATAAATATTTTTTTTTTAGTTAAAATTCGGGAATTTTCTAGTTCGGATATTTTATAATTCGGGAATTTTCAAATTCGGTAATATTATAAACTATCGGGAATTTTATTATTTGGGAATTTTCCAATTCGGTAATATTATAAACTGTTCGGGAATTTTGCAATTCAGGAATTTTATTAAGGACAACTGTTAAAATCCCGAAAAATAAAATTCCCGAAATTATAAAATTGCCGAAAAATAAAAATCCCGAAAGATTATAAGATTCCCGAATAAAAAAAATTCCCGACAGAAAATTGCCGGACTATAAAATATCCGAACTAAAAAATTCCTGAATTCAAAAAATTAAAATTCTTTTTATAAATATTTAATTATTAAAAATACAATAATCAAATATTTTTGTCAAAAACACTATTTTTAATGTTTAAAGTTTCTTTAATTATAGTTTCAATTTAAAATAACAATAATTGAAAAAAAAGTTCATCCATAACTATATTTTTTTCAATTATTGTTATTTTAAATTCAAAGAATAACTATAGAAACTTTAGGCATGAAAAATAATTTTTGTTATAAAAATATTTGATTCCTTGTATTTTTAATTAATAAATAATATTTATAAATATTTTTTTTCAGTTAAAATTCGGGAATTTTCAAATTCGGTAATATTATAAACTATCGGGAATTTTGCAATTCAGGAATTTTATTAAGGACAACTGATAAAATCCCGAAAAATAAAATTTCCGAAATTATAAAATTGCCGGAACATAAAAATCCCGAAAGATTCAGATTATAAGATTCTCGAATTCGAAAATTCCAGACAGAAAATTGTCGAATTATAAAATATCCGAACTAAAAATTTACCAAATCCAAACAATTAAAATTCTTGTTATAAATATTTATTTATTAAAAATACAATAATCAAACATTTTTGAAAAAAACAAATTTTCTAATGTTTAAAGTTTCTATAATTATTGTTTGAAATTAAAATAACAATAATTGAAGAACAAGTTCATCCAGAAATATATATTTTTTAATTATTGTTATTTTAAATTCAAACAATAACTATGGAAACTTTAGACATGAAAAATAATTTTTGTTATAAAAATATTTGATTCTTTGTATTTCTAATTAATAAATAATATTTATAAATATTTTTTTAATTATAATTCGGGAATTTTCTAGTTCGGATATTTTATAATTCGGTAATATTATAAACTGTCGGGAATTTTATTATTTGGGAATTTTCCAATTCGGTAATATTATAAACTATTCGGGAATCTTGCAATTCAGGAATTTTATTAAGGACAACTGATAAAATCCCGAAATTATAAAATTTCCGAAATATAAAAATTCCGAAAGATAATAAGATTCCCAAATTTGGAAAATCCCGAATAAGAAAAATTCCCGAAAGAAAATTGCCGAATTATAAAATATCCGAACTAAAAAATTCCCGAATACAAACAATTAAAATTCTTTTTATAAATATTTATTTATTAAAATTTCAATAATCAAATATTTTTGTCAAAAAAAAATCATTTTTAATGTTTAAAGTTTCTATAATTATTGTTTGAATTTAAAAGAACAATAATTGAAAAAAAGTTCATCCAGAAATATATATTTTTTAATTATTGTTATTTTAAATTCAAACAATAACTATAGAAACTTTAGACATGAAAAAAAATTTTTGTTATAAAACTATTTGATTCTTTGTATTTTTAATTAATAAATAATATTTATAATTATTTTGTTTAGTTAAAATTCGGTAATATTATAAACAATACGGGAATTCTCCAATTCAGGAATTTCATTTGGTGACAACTGATAAAATCCCGAAAAAGAAAATTCCCGAAATTATAAAAATCTCGAAAGTTTATAATATTGCCGAATTTGAAAAATCCCGAATTGAAAAAATTCCCGAATTATAAAATATTAGAACTAAAAATTTCCGAATTTAATAAATTAAAATTCTTTTTATAAACATTATTTATTTATTAAAAATCAGTAATCAAATATATTTATAAAAAAATTATTTTTAATATTTAAAGTTTCTAAAATTATTGTTTGAATTTAAAATAACAATAATTGAAAAAAAAGTTTCATCCAGAATTATATTTTTTCAGTTATTGTTATTTTCAATTCAAACAATAATTTTAGAAACTTTAATCATTAAAAATATTTTTTTTGTTAAAAAAAAATTTCATTCTTTGTGTTTTTAATAAATAAATATTTATAAATAATTTGTTTAGTTAATAAAATTCGTGAATTTTCTAGTTTGGATATTTTATAATTCGGGAATTTTCAAATTCAGTAATATTATTAACTGTCGGGAATTTTATTATTCAAGAATTTTCCAATTCGGTAATATTATAAACTGTTCGGAAATTTTATTATTAGGAAATTTTACAGTTTTCGGAATTTTATTTTTTGGGATTTTTCAGTCGTCCCGAATTAAGACACTTAAAAAAAAAAATTACCATTATAAGTTTTTACTAAAAATTACAATTTGCATATTGTTCAATTGTAATTTATTGTATTTTATTGTAAAAATACATTTGCACGTAGAGATCTCTTCAAATATTTTAACTCCTTGTGAAATCTTTTGCAAAATCTTTGAAATATTTGGATTCTGAAATATTAGACATATTATTTTATTATTAAATTTTCACAATAAAATAAAGTACAATGTGAAAATCGTAATTCTTGGACAAATGTACATGTAAAATTTTTAAAAACTTGCGGTTTTTAGCAGAATTATTTATATAATTTTCTACAATTTTTAATATTTTTTAACTACAATAGAAAATTACAAATTTTTATCATAAATTGCAATTTGCATATTTTTCAATTGTAATTTATTGTATCTTGGTGAAATTTTTTTAAATATTTGAAATCATTCTTCCTGAAATGTGCAAAAACTTTGAAATATTTGAAAAATGATCATTTCTGTACAAATTTGTAATTGTAAAATTTTAAAAAAGGGTCCGAATTCTAGCAAAAACTTGCGGTTTCCAGTAAAATTATTTTTGTAATTTTTTACTAATACATTTTTTTTAAATACTATAGAAAATTACAAAAGTGACAACCAGAAACTACAAGTTTTGGCTAGAATTTGGACACTTTTCTAAAATTTTGCATATTATTTAAATATATAATTAAAATTACAGTTTTAATATTATTGTAAACTTTATTGTTTTACTACAAAAATACATTTTCACCAGAGATCTCTTGAAATCTTTGAAAAATTGTCATTGTTTGTAAAACTTTGAAATTACTTGTAAAAATTTTAAAAACTGAATTCTAGAAAAAAAACTTTACTGCAATTTAAACAAAAAATAATCATTTTAGTTTGCATATTTTAATGTAAAAATACATTTTCAACAAAGATCTCTTGAAATCTTTGATAATCTTGTAAAATCTTAGAGAAATTTTTTGAAATATTTTGAAATCTTTTGAAATCACATAAATTTTTTTGGAATCTGCAAAATCATTTAAAAAATTGTAATTTTTGGTTAAACTTTGAAATTACTTGTAAAATTTTTAAAAATTGTGAATTCTAGTTTTCAGCAGAAGTATTTTTGTAATTTTCTACCATTTTCAACCATTTTTGAAAATACAATAGAAAATCACAAAAATGACTATTAGAAACTACAAAATTTTGCTAGAATTACAACTATAAATTTTTAAACAAATTACAACTTGCATATTAAACTTTATTGTAATTTATTGTAAAAATACAGTTCTAGGAGAGATCTCCGGAAATCTTCGTTAATTTTTTTGAAATAGTTGATATCATTAAAAAATTGTAATTTTTTGTAAAAATATAAATTACTTGTAAAATTTTTAAAAATTGTGAATTCTAGCAAAAACTTGTGGTTTTTAGTAGAATTATTTTCTTAATTTTCTACCATTTTTAAAAATACAATAGAAAATTACAAAAATGACTATTAGAAACTACAAAATTTTGCGTGAATTCGGACACTTTTATAAAATTTTTTAACTATAAATTTGTAAAAAAAATTACAACTTGCATATTATTGTAAACTATATTGTAATCTATTGCAAAATACAGTTCTAGGAGAGATATCCGGAAATCTTAGTGAAATTTTTTGAAATATTTGGAAAATCTTTGAATTTTTTTGGAATATGATATATTTATAAAATCTTTGAAATCTATTTTCACAGTAAAATACAATAAAGTAAAACGTTTTTTCGTGTAGAATTATTTTCGTAATTTTTTACAATTACATTTTTTTAAATACAATAGAAAAGTACAAAAATAACTCTGCTAGAAATTACAAGTTTGTGTTCGAATTCGGACACTTACAAAATTTTCCAAATACAAAATTTAAAAAAAAATTCATTTTTCATGTTTTTGTATTTTATTGTAAAAATTCATTTCCACCGGAAATCTCAGTAAAATAGTTCGAAATATTCCAAATCTTTGAAATCTCTCTGAAATTTTTTAGAAATCTTTTGAAATAATTGTGAAATTTTTAGAAATCTTGAATTTTCAATATCTCGTGTCTCGGAAAAGTAACAAGTAATAAAGCAAATTTTCTTCATAGTATGCTTTTATTGAATGCACATATTACAAAGAAAATGTATACATCGTACTAAGCTGTCCGAAATAATTTATTCATACGATTTTTAAAGTATGTATTTTAAATCTATCTGTCGTCCACACATATCACATTGATTAATACATAATAGTTTTTTTTCTAAATGGCATATATCGGAAAAATTAGCACTAAGTCTAACAACATAATTATATTCTTTTTAATCTGTACAATTAACATGAGTTGTTCGGCGTAAAAAAATTGAATACTTCCAGAGATCAATAATATACTTTAAACAGCAATACTACATTTTCGAAAAATTAATAAAAAAATAAAGCATAATTTGCAAATATAGCGAGAAATGTTTAATGGAATCGATTTCCAGAAAATTCTACAAATCTAGATGGCCTCTAAACTTCTAATATGCGAAACGCGTCAAATTATTCTTATGTGTATTTACAAACATATTTTACATCTTAAAAAGAGAAATTCAGTTTCACAGTTTTATAAAATCGTCTTCTCACATTGAAAAAGATACAGAACTATCAAAAGTAGATATACAAAATCGGTAAAAAATGTAACAAAGTTGTATCAAGGCCTTTCGTAAAGCGACACTATCATGTAAAAATCGCATTCGCGTTTTATAAATTGGTATAAATTGTAAATCTTATAAATAGGGGAGTTTACCAGCCGATAGTCAAAGTTTAGCGAAAATTCAAATTGGATAAATGAAAAATGTATTTTTTTTAATACAAAATAATAATAAAAGTTTATAGTTTATTCATAAAACGAAGTAAAAATGTACATTTTTTCAGTTTAAAAAGAAAAATTTTGATATTATAGGTGCTGGTCAGGTTTCCTTGTGTAATTCTGACTTTCAAGGTATAAGTATTCAAAAGTTTTCTATTTTTTTACAGCAAAAACTAACAAATGCCATATTTTCGGGTTAAAAATGTAACTGTTGTGTAGAAAATTCGTCTTTTTGGCTTGAAAATTCCACAATTTGGCTGAAACTTTTTTTTTCTGGACTGAAAAATCTTTTTGGTTGAAAATTCAAACATTTTGTTGAAAATTCGTCTTCTTTTGTTGAATTCAAGTGTTTTTGATTTTAAATTTAAATATTCTTTGGTTAAAAATTCAACTATTTTGTTTAGAGTTGAAATACTTCGTTAAAAATTCATTATCTTGGTTGAAGATTCTTCTCTTTCATTGAAAATTTAACTATTTTGCGGAAAATTCGTTTTTTTCCGGTTGTAAATAAATTTTTTAACTCAAAATTTAACTATTTTATTTTTGGTGAAAAATTTGTCATTTTTAGTTAAAAATTGAACCATTTGGTTGAAAATGAATCCTTTTTAGTTAAAAATTCAACTCCTTCGTTGAAAATTGAACTATTTTGTTGAAAATTAATTTTTTTAGCTGAAAATTTAATTATTACATGTTTGGTTAAACAAATTTTTTAGTTAAAAATTCATTTTTAATGGTTTAAAAAATTGACCTATTTTGTCAAAAATTAATATATTTTTTTAACTGAAAATGCTATTCTATTTTTGGTTAAAAGTTCATTTTACTAGTTGACGATTCTTCTCTTTCGTTCAAAATTTAACTATTTTGTTGAAAATTCGATTTTTGTTGTTGTTGGAATTCATTTTTTTAACTGAAAATTTAACTATTCCGTTTTTGGTTGAAATTGTTTTTTTTTTTAAAGTTAAAAATTCATTTTATCGTTGAAAATTAAACTGTTTTGTTGAAGATTCGTTTTTCTTTAGTTGAAAATTAATTTGTTAACTGAAAATGCAGTTATTCCATTGTTGGTTCACAATTTATCTTTTTTAGTTTAAAATGCATTAGTTAGTCGAAAATTAAAATATTTTGTTGAAAATCATTTTTTTTTCTTAGTAAAAATGTTACTATTCCTTCTTTGGTTAAAATTTTTTTTCCACTTAAAACTTCATTTTATTCGTTGAAAATTAACCTGTTTTATTGAAAATTCGTTTTTCTGTGGTTGAAAATGTACTTTTTATAGTTGAAAATTGAACTATTTGGTTGAAAATTCGATTTTATTTGTCGAAAATAATTTTTTTACTGAAAATTCAACTATTCCATTTTTGGGTGAAAAATTATATTTTTGTAGTTAAAAATTCATTTTATTAGTTGAAATTTTAACTTTTTGGTTTAAAATTCGGTTTTCTTTGCTTGAAAATTATATCCTTTTTTCTTGTTTGAAAATTCATCTTTTTAGTTGAAAATTGAACTTAAAAAAATTTTCTTTTTCAAAACTTAGCTTTTCCACTTTTGGTTGAAAATGTATTTTTTTTTTTACGTAAAAATTTATTTCTTTATTTGGAAATTTATGTTTTTTCAGTTTAAAATTCATTTATTTGAATGAAAATGGAACGACTTTGTTGAGATTAAATTTTTTTGTTGAAAAATATTTTTTTAACTGTAACTTTTATTTTTTTTTAGTTAAAAATTCATTTTATTAGTTGAAAATTGAGATGTTTTGTTGAAAATTCAATTTTCTTTTGTTGAAATCAAGTGTTTTTTATTTAAAATATAAATCTTTTTTGGTTCAAAATTCAACAACTTGATTGAGAGTTAAAATACTTGGTTAAAAATTAATTGTATTCGCTGAAGATTCTTCTTTTTCGTTGAAAATGTAACTATTTTATTTTTGGTAAAAAATTTGTCATTTTTAGTTCAATATTCAACCATTTTGGTGGAAATTTATCTTTTTTAGTTCAAAATTCATTTCTTTTGTTGAAAATTGAACTATTTTGTTGAAAATCAATTTTTTTAACTGCAAATTTAACTATTCCATTTTTGGCTGAAAATTAATTTTGATAGTTTAAAATTAACCTATTTTGTTAAAAATTAATTTTTTGAACTGAAAATTTAACTATTCCAATTTTTGCTTATAACTTGGTTTATTTCGTTAATTCTTTTTGAAAATTATTTTTTTTTTAAACTGAAAATATAGTTATTCTATTTTTGGTTAAAAATTTAGCTTTGCCGGTCAAAATTGATTTTTTTAGTTGAAAATTGAAATATTTTGTTGAAAGTTAGTTTTTTCGATTGAAAATCAAATTTTTTTAACTGAAAATGTAACAATACCATTTTTGGTTGAAAATTGATCTTCTTTTAGTTAAAAAATAAACTATTTTGTTGAAAATTCGTTTATCTTCGGATGAAAATTATTTTTTTGGACTAAAAATTGAAATATTCCATTTTTGGGGTGCATATTTAGGTTATTTAGTTAAAAATTCAACTATTTGGTTGAAAATTCGTATATTTTGTTGAAAATTCTTTTTTATTTGGTTGAAAATTAATTTTTTAAACTGAAAATGCAGCTATTCCATTTGTGGTTCATATTTTTTTTTTAGTTCACAATGCACTTTTTTAGTTGGAAAATAAACAATTTTGTTGAAAACTCAATTTTTTTGTTGAAAATCATTTTTTAGAATGAAAATTAATTTTTTTAGCTGAAAATGTAGCTATCCCATTTTTGGGTGAAAATTTATAATATTTTTACATCAAAAATTAATTTTATTAGTTGAAAATTTAACTGTTTTTTTGAAAATTCGTTTTTCTTTGGATACAAATTTTTTTTGTTTTAACTGAAAATATAGCCATTCCATTTTTGCTTGAAAATTTACCCTTTTCAGTTGAAAATTCAGCTACTTGGTTGAAAATTCGTGTTTTTTGGCTGAAAATTAATTCTTGAAACTGGAAATATAATTATTCAATTTTTGATTGAAAATTCATTTTTTTTTTAGTTTAAAAGACATTTATTACTTGAAAATTGAACTATTTTGTTGAAGATTCGATTTTTTGTTGTTGAAAATCACTTGTTTAACAGTCACTTTATTGTTTTAGTTAAAAATTCATTTTATTAGTTGAAAATTTAACTGTTTTGTTGAAAATTCGTTTTTCTTTGGTTACATTTTTTTTTTAATGAAAATTAATTTTTTTTAAACTGAAAATGTAGCTATTTCATTCCTGGTTGAAAATTTATTTTTTAATGTTGAAAATTCAACTATTTGGTTGGAAGTTTATGTATTTTGTTTAAAATTCGTCTTTCTAGTAGAAAATTAATCTTCTTTTCTGACAATTCATCTTTCTAGTTATAAATTTATCTTTATTAGTTGAAAATTCAACTATTTGGTGAAAAAATTTCTCTTTTCAAACTGAATCACTTTTATTAATAATTTGTATATATAAAAAAAGGATTTGTTCATTTTTGGAATTTTAAATTTTCGAGGAACTCTTACTAGAACAGCGCTACCTAGCGTCTGGTAACCTATTGTCTTTTAGGTTTTGAAGAAATCTATCTCTGCACATAATGCATCATAATCTTAGTATTTTGAACGCGAAGTCTAAGGACATATATAAGTATTTTCGATTAAAAAAAAAACCTAAAATGCGACCATTTAGTAAAATGAGGACGTGAAAATGATAAGTAAATCAAAGCCATTTCATTGGAATTTCTTCTATTTCTACTACAAGTCATATCTTGATAAATGGCACAGGAAACCGATAACAAAAATATATAAAATCATTTTCATTTCCTCAAATACATGCACTCATTTGAATAAAAAATAAAAAATTGGTCTTAAGAGCCATCACGTCGAGGGAATTCTTTGCGAAATATAAACGCGAAAAGCGAAAATTTGAGCTCAATCGAATTAACGTAAGACGTATATCATCGATTTTTGATGATTTCTGCTTATTTGGCATTTAAAAAAAAAAATTCAACTTTATAACTCTGTTGTCATGTGAGATGTCAGAGCTTGGACACGAGCAGCATTACAGCTTTTGCAGAGGACATGGTCGTCCAAGGGGTAACATCCACGACCTTCTGTGTCTGAAGATAAAACGAGTCCACAGTCTTCACATTTGTAACATTGAATGTGAAAACTTCTGTCTAATGCCACAACTCGAACGGTCTCATCCTGGCCTGGCTCTGGCATGATTGGCAGTTTGCAGACGCAACAGCGAGGAGCAAATTTTCTAGAAATAAAAAAAAAAGAGATTTATTAGTCGAAAATATAACAGGGTGTCCAGCGATTCTTAAAAACAAAATTGAAGGTATTTTCCAGGTTTTCCAGGTGAAGAAATCAAATTTCTCCAGATCTACTTTTTTTACATCAAATAATGAAATAACCGTTTTTCATACATGCAAAAAATGAGCCATTTAATTTTGTAATGGCCAACACTTTCCAAAGAACGCTTTTGAAATCATTAAAAATCTTTTGGAATGCTTAAAAAATTTTGTAAAATCTTTGAAATCCTTGAAATCTTTCTGAAATTGTTTGAAATCATTATGGAATATTTGAAATATTCGTGAAAATTATTCTTTGTGAAATCTTTTGTGTTCGTTTGAAATCATTGAAATCTTTTTAAAACTTCTCAAATTTGTTGAAACCTTTTGAAATGTACTGTATCCTTGTTGAAATCTTTGAAATTCTTGAAATCTTTTGAAATCCTTTCAATATTTATGAAATATTTTTAAATCCTTATGAATCCTTTAAATATTTATGAAATCTTTCTGAAATCTTTTGTATTCGTTGAAATAATTAAAATCTTTTGAAATCATTAATTCCTTGGAAGATTTGTGAAATCTTTTGAAATATTGTAAAAAAATTTGAAATCGTTTAAAATCTTTGAAATATTTTGAAATCTTTGAAATCTGGTGTACTGTAC
>CAKNYM010048769.1:117092-165194 GCA_932195095.1 Andricus curvator
CTTTAAATATTTATGAAATCTTTTGTATTCGTTGAAATATTTAAAATTATTTAAAATCATTAAATCTTTGAAAGATTTGTGAAATCTTTTGAAATCTTCTAAAAAAATTTGAAATCGTTCAAAATCTTTGAAATATTTTGAAATCTTTGAAATTTGGTGTACTGTACCCTTTTTGAAATCTTTGAAATACATTAAATCTATTGGAATCTTTACGAATTCTTTGAAATATTTGTAAAATTTATCGTATTTGTTGAAATCTTTTAGATGATAAGTGATCTTTCTTAATTGAAAATTCACCTATTTTTTTTAAATTCAATTATTTTGTTGAAAATCATCTTTTTTTGTAGAAAATTAATCTTCTTTCTCGAGAATTAATTAATTTGGTTAAAAATCGTTTTTGGTAGAAAATTAATCTTCTTGGTTGAAAATTCACCTTTTTGGTTAAAAATTCGAGTATTCCAGTTAAAAATTCATCGTTTTTAGTTCAAAATTCAAATATCTGGTCGAAATTTTTTTTTAGATAGTTGAAAATTCATTTATTTGGTCGAAAATCGTATTTTTTGGTAAAAAATTAATCTTCTTTGTTGAAAATCGTCTTTTTTGTAGAAAATTAATCTTCTTTGTTGAAAATTAATTTATTTGGTTAAAAATCGTTTTTTTTTTTGTGGAAAATTCGACTATTCCGGTTGAAAATTCATCTTTTTTAGTTCAAAATTCAACTATTTGGTTAACATTTTTTTTTAAACTCATTTATTTGGTCGAAAATCGTCTTTTTTGGTAAAAAATTAATAATTTTGGTGGAAAATTCAATTTTTTCTTTAAAAATTCAATTATTTTATTGAAAATCGTCTTTTTTGTAGAAAATTAATCTTCTTGGTTGAAAACTCATCATTCAAGTTGATAATTAATCTTTTTGGCTGAAAATGTGACTATTCCAGTTGAAGATTCATCATTTTAGTTAAAAATTCATCAATTTCTTTGAAAATACATTTTTTAAATTCACAATTTAAATATATAACTGTTCTATTTACCTATATAATGCACCTTTTTCGACTTTTTTTAAAGAATTTTAAATTGAAATCAAAATTTTAAGTTGCGGCAGGGAAGAATAAGGAATGTCGAGTTATTTTTAAGGCCCGTTTTAGATTTTGTCTTGGCTTTTGGAATCTAAAAGGTCTCACGAAATTGAATATTCACCCTTTTTGGTAGAAATTAATCTCCTTTGTTGAAAATTAATTAATTTAGTTAAAAATTCAACTCTTCGGTTAAATTTGTTTTTTTTTTTAACTCATTTATTTGGTCGAAAATCGTCTTTTTAGGTAAAAAATTAATAATTTTGGTGGAAAATTCAATTTTTTCTTCAAAAATTCAATTATTTTGTTGAAAATCGTCTTTTTTGTAGAAAATTAATCTTCTTGGTTGAAAATTCATCATTTAAGTTGATAATTAATCTTTTTGGTTGAAAATTTGACTATTCCAGTTGAAGATTCATCATTTTAGTTAAAAATTCATCAATTTTTTTGAAAATACATTTTTTAAATTCACAATTTAAATATATAACTGTTCTATTTACCTATTTATTGCACCTTTTTCGACTTTTTAAAATAAATTTTAAATTGAAATCAAAATTTTAAGTTGAGGCAGGGAAGAATAAGGAATTTCGAGTTATTTTCAAGACGCGTTGTAGATTTTTTCTTGGTCTCACGAAATTGAGATAGAGAAATAAATGCTCTGTTCGAGCTTAAATGCTGAGCATATTCTCGAGAGCTAAAAAAATAATAAAATAATAAAATATTATTATTTCCAATCTTTTTTTTAACTGAAAATGTAACTAAGCTCAACATAAATTCTTGGGCATTTAAGAACTCTACACCCTGGATTCTAAATGAAGTAGAAATGTTTTTAAAAAAATGACTAACTTGTGAAAGCACTGAATGCAGTGAATTTGGTTGGTAGCATCGACCGTGAATGGAATTCCGTCGAGACTCTGTCCACAAACGACACAGGTAAAGCAGGACGGATGATAAGGTTTTCCAGTCGCTCGCAAAATCCTATCCAAAACAGGTCTGGTGCAAACGCAACACTTTTCGAGCGTATTTAAGTAATCCTCCTCGCAGTAGGGCTTGCCTTCCAGAGAGTAGAATGGTTTTCCTTGCAGATTAATGCGACAAACGAAGCAACAAAAGCAGGTAATATGGAAAACTTTGTCCATCGCTGAACAACCTGTGCCTTCGCCTTCCACTTTGTGACCACATTCTGCGCAAATTCCATAAATATCATTATCCTCGGAGTTATCCTCCATTCCTTGAACCAGCAGGTCCGTCAAAGCGTCGACCTAGAACATATAAAAAATTCATCCTTGTGGTTGAACATTAATTTTTCGTTGAAAATTAATCTTTTTTAGTTGAAAATTCATGTATTTTGTTGAAAAATCATAAATCTTGAAAATGAATCTCTTTGATTTAAAATTAAATTATTTTAGTTAGAGATATATCATTTTATTTGAAAATGTAACTATTTTTTGAAAATTAGTTGTTTTTTGGTGTAAATTTTTTTTTTTAACTGAAAATTTAACTACTATTCCAATTGGATATTCCATCATTTTAGTTTAAAATTCATCTCTTTGGTTGAACATTAATTTTTTTACCTAAAAATTTAACAAAAATTAATCTAATTAAAAAAAAGTAGAAAATTAAATTCCAGTTGAAGATTCATAATTTTAGTTGAAAATTAATCAGTTTGGTAGAAAATTATTTTTTTAATTAATAATTTGACTATTCCATTTTTGGTTGAATATTGCCCTTCATTAGATCAAAATTCAACTATTTAGTTGAAAATTCACCTATTTCTTTGAAAATGCAATTCTTTTGTTGAAAATCGTCTTTTTTTTGTAGAAAATTAATCTTCGCTTGAATTTTTGTTTAGTTGCAAATTCAACCATTTCGTTGAAAATTCATTTATTTGGTCGAAAATGGTCCTTTTTAGTAAAAAAATTGATCTTTTCGGTTGAACATTCAACTTTTTCATTAAAAATTGAATTATTTCGTTGAAAATCGTCTTTTTTGTAGAAAATTAATCTTCTTAGTTGAAAATTCATCTTTTTGGTTTAAAATTTAACTATTCCAGTTAAAGATTCATCATTTTAGTCCATAATTACTGTTTTTGGTTAGAAATTTGACTATTCCAGTTGAATATTCATTATTTTAGTTAAAAAATCATCACTTTATTTGAAAATGCAACTTTTTTTTCTTAAATTAGTTTTTTTTTTTTGAAAATTATATATTTTTTTAGTTAAAAATTTATCAGTTTGGTAGAAAATCAATTTTTTTTTAATCTTTTTTTTTTGTTCAAAATTCAACTATTAGTTGAAAATTGATCTTTTTTAGTTGTAAACTCACCTGTTTCTTTGAAAATTCAATTATTTTGTTGAAAATCGTCTTTTTTTGTAAGAAATTAATCTTCTTGGTTGAAAATTAATTTATTTTGTTGAAAATCGTCTTTTTGGTAGAAAATTAATCTTCCTGGTTGAAAATTTATCTTCTCTTTTCAAAATTCGACTATTCTAGTTGAAAATTCATCTTTTTTTGTTCAAAATTCAAGTATTTGATTGAAACATTTTATTTTAGTTGAAAACTCATTTATTTTGTCGGAAATCGTATTTTTTGGTCAAAAATTAATCTTTTTGGTTGAACATTCAACTTTTTCATTAAAAATTGAATTATTTCGTTGAAAATCGTCTTTTTTGTAGAAAATTAATCTTCTTGGTTGAAAATTCATCTTTTTGGTTGAAAATTTAACTATTCCAGTTAAAGATTCATCATTCTAGTTGATAATTAATTTCTTTGGTTGAAAATTTGACTATTCCAGTTGAAGATTCATCATTTTAATTAAAAATTCATCAATTTCGTTGAAAATTCATTTTTAAACTAAAAATTTAACTATAAATAACTTCCATTTACATATTTATTGCACCTTTTTTCGACATTTTTTTATATTTTAAATTGAAATCAAAATTTTAAGTTGAGGCAGGGATGAATAAGGAATTTTGAGTTATTTTTAAAATGCGTTGTAGATTTTTTCTTCGCTTTTGGAATCTAAAAGGTCTCACGAAAATGTGTTAGAGAAACGAAGAAATTCACGGGATTCGAAATCAATTTAGAGAACAAAAATAGTGTGAATTCATGATTTTAGTTGAAAATTCATCTTTTTGGTTTCAAATTCAATTATTGTTTTTTAATGTTTAATTTAATTTTTAAATTTAATTAATGTAACTATTCAATTTTCAGTTAAAAATTTATCGTTTTTACGGTTTCTAAATTCAACTACTTGGTTGAAGATTTGTTTTTTAGTTGAAAATTATTTTTTTTTTTGCTGAAAATGATTTTTGTTTACATTGGAAATTTAACTACTATTCCAATTGAATATTCCATCATTTTAGATGAAAATTCATGTATTTTGTTGAAAAATCATGTAGCTTGTTGAATATTCATCTTTTTTGGTGGAAATTAATCTTATTGGTTGAAAATTAATCTCTTTGACTTAAAATTAAACTGTTTTAGTTCAAGATTAATAACTTTAGTTGAAAATGTAACTATTTTTTGGAAAATTAGATTTATTTCGGTTGAAATTTTGTTTACTGAAAATTTCACTACTATTACAATTGAGAATTCCATCACTTTAGTTAAAAATTCATGTATTTTGTTGAAAATTCGTGTTTTTGGTTGAAAATTCATATTTTTTTAGTTTAAAAGGCATTTATTACTTGAAAATTGAAGTATTCTGCTGAAAATTCAATTTTTTGTTGTTGAAAATCACTTTGTTAACTATGAATGTATATTTTTTAAGTTAAAAATTCATTTTATTAGTTGAAAATTTAACTGTTTTGTTGAAAATCCATTTTTCTTTGGTTGAAAATTATTTTTCTTAAACTGAATATGTATCTATTCCATTTTTGGTTGAAAATTGACCTTTTTTCAGTTGAAAATTCAACTAATTGGTTGAAAATTCAATTACTTGGTTGAAAATTCAACTATTTGGTTGAAAATTTATGTATTTCGTAGGAAATTCGTGCTTTTTGATTCAAAATTAATTTTTGAAACTGAAAATATAATTATTCAATTTTTGATTTAATTTTTCGTTGAAAATTCGTTTTTCTTTGGTTGAACATTATTTTTCTTTTAAACTAAAAATGTAGCTATTCCATTTTTGGTGGAAAATTTACCGTTTGTGTTGACAATTAAACTATTTTGTTGAAAATTCGACTTTTATGTTGAAAATAATTGTTTTTACTGAAAATTAAACTATTCCATTATTGGGTGAAAATTTATATATTTTTTTTAGTTAAAAATTTATTTTATTAGTTACAAATTTAACTGTTTTGTTGAAAATTCGGTTTTCTTTGGTTGACAATTTTTTTCAACTGAAAATGTAGCTATTCCATTTTTGGTTCAAAATTCAACTACTTGGTTCAAACGTCAACTATTTGGTTGAAAATTCGTGTTTTTTTGGTAAAAATTAATTTTTGAAACTGAAGATATAATTATTCATTTTTTGGTAAAAATTCATATTTTTTTAGTTTAAAATGCATTAATTACTTGAAAATTGAACTACTATGTTGAAAATTCGTGTTTTTTTGGTTGAAAATTAATTTTTGAAACTGAAAATATTATTATTCAATTTTTGGTTAAAAACGCATATTTTGGGTTTGAAAATTGAACTATTTTGTTGCAAATTCATGTCTTTTGTTGAAAATTCGTGTTTTTTGGTTGAAAATTAATGTTTGAAACTGAAAATATTATTATTCAATTTTTGGTTGAAAATTCATATTTTTTTGGTTTATAAGGCATTTATTACTTGAAAATTGAACTGTTTTGTTGAAAATTCGATTTTTCGTTGTTGAAAATCACTTTTCTGTCTCTTTATTTTTTTTTGTTTTGTTAAAAATTCATTTTATTAGTTGAAAATTTAACTGTTTTGTTGAAAATTCGTTTTTCTTTGGTTGAAAATTATTTTTCTTTTAATCTGAAAATGTAGCTATTCCATTTTTGGTTGAAAATTTACCTTTTTTAGTTGACAATTGAAATATTTTGTTGAAAATTCGACATTTATGTTGAAAATAATTTTTTTTACTGAAAATTAAACTATTCCATTATTGAGTGAAAATTTATATAAATATTTTTTTAAACATTTATTTTATTAGTTGCAAATTTAACTGTTTTGTTATAAATTCGTTTTTTTCTTGGTTACAAATTAATTTTTTTCAACTGAAAATGTAGCTATTCCATTTTTGGTTGAAAATTTACCTTTTTCAGACGAAAATTCAACTACTTGGTTCAAACGTCAACTATTTGGTTGAAAATTCGTGTTTTTTGGTTGAAAATTAATTTTTTAAACTGAAGCCATAATTATTCATTTTTTGGTTGAAAATTAATATTTTTTTAGTTTAAAAGGTATTTATTACTTGAAAATTGAACTATTTTGTTGAAAATTCGATTTTTTGTTGTTGAAAATCACTTTTTTCACTGTCACTTTTTTTTGGTTAAAAATTAATTTTATTAGTTGAAAATTTGACTGTTTTGTTAAAAATTCATTTTTCTTTGGTTAATTTTTGTTTAAACTGAAAATTATTGTTTTGAAACTAAAAATGTAGCTATTCCATTTTTTTTTAATTTACCTTTTTCAGATGAAAATTCATGTATTTTGTTGAAAATTCGTGTTTTTTGGTTGACAATTAATTTTTGAAACTGAAAATATAATTATTCAATTTTTGGCTGAAAATTCATATTTTTTAGTTTTAAAGGCATTTATTACTTGAAAATTGAAGTATTTTGTTGAAAATTCAAATTTTTTTTAGTTGAAAAGGCATTTATCACTGTTTTAACTGTCACTTTATTTTTTTGGTTAAAAATTCATTTTATTAGTTGAAAATTTAACTGTTTTGTTGAAAATTCGTTTTTCTTTGGTTGAAAATTATTTTTCTTTTGAACTGAAAATGTAGCTATTCCATTTTTGGTTGAAAATTTACCTTTTTTAATTCACAATTGAACTATTTTGTTGAAAATTCGACTTTTTTTGTTGAAAATAATTTTTTTACTGAAAATTAAACTATTCCGTTATTGGGTGAAAATTTATATATATTTTTTTTAGTTAACAATTTTTTTGATTAGTTGCAAATTTAACAGTTTTGTTAAAAATTCGATTTTTTCTTGGTTGAAAATTAATTTTTTTTTAACTGAAAATGTAGCTATTCCATTTTGGTTGAAAATTTACCTTTTTCAGATGAAAATTCAACTACTTGGTTCAAATGTCAACTATTTGGGTGAAAATTCGTGTTTATTGGTTGAAAATTAATTTTTTAAACTGAAGATACAATTATTCATTTTTTGGTTGAAAATTAATATTTTTTTAGTTTAAAAGGCATTTATTACTTGAAAATTGAACTACTTTGTTAAAAATTCATGTTTTTTTGTTGAAAATTAATTTTTGAAACTAAAAATATAATTATTTAATTTTTGGTTGAAAATTCATTTTTTTTTTAGTTTAAAAGGCATTTATTACTTGAAAATTGAACTATTTAATTGAAAATTCGATTTTTTGTTATTGAAAATCACTTTTTTAACTGTCACTTTACTTTTTTTAGTTAAAAATTCATTTTATTAGTTGCAAATTTAACTGTCTTGTTAAAAATTCCGTTTTTCTTTGGTTGAAAATTATTTTCAACTGAAAATGTAGCTATTCCATTTTTGGTTAAAAATTTACCTTTTTCAGTTGAAAATTCAACTACTTGGTTCGAACGTCAACTATTTAGTTGAAAATTCGTGTTTTTTGGTTGAAAATTAATTTTTTAAACTAGAAATATAATATAATTAATATATAAATAATAAAATAATATATATATATATATATATAATTAATATATAATTGAACTATTTTGTTGAAAATTCCATTTTTTGTTGTTGAAAATCACTTTCAACTGTCATAACTTGAAAATTAATTTTTTTAAACTGAAAAGGTAGCTATTTCATTTTTGGTTGAAAATTTACCTTTTTCAGTTGAAAATTCAACTACTTGGTTAAAACGTCAACTATTTGGTTGAAAATTCGTGTGTTTTGGTTGAAAACTTCGTGTGTGTTTGGTTGAAAATTAATTTTTGAAACTGAAGATATAATTATTTAATTTTTGGTTTAAAATTCATATTTTTTTAGTTTAAAAGACATTTATTACTTGAAAATTGAACTATTTTGTTGAAAATTCGATTTTTTGTTGTTGAAAATCTCTTTTTTAACTGTCATAACTTGAAAATTAATTTTGTTAAAATGAAAATGTAGCTATTTCATTTTTGGTTAAAAATGTACCTTTTTCAGTTGAAAATTCAACTACTTAGTTCCGGTTGAAAATTCATATTTTTTAGTTCAAAAGGCATTTATTACTTGAAAATTGAAGGAGTCCGGTTGGATAGGGGAACAGACGTACATGCGACGCGAGATCAAGGAAGGAAAATCGATAAATTAGTGCGGTAAAGTGCAAGTTGGGGTGGCTAGTGGAATAAACTATAAAAATTGGAAGGCCGAAAATCGGCAGAAGTGTTATCCGTCGTTTTAGTGTAGTGAGTGAGGTGTTACTTTTGCGGAAAAATTATAGATATAGACAGTGGGGTTATGTTCATCGAAAGTTAGAACCAGAGAATTGGATTTGGAATTTGGAATACGCTTGGAATGGAACCGGAAGCGATCATTATGAACTCCGACAAGGGACACAAGGGGGCAGCACAAGATAGTGGAGGTTACAGAGGGTCCAGTGGAGGTGATGCAAGCACCCAGCTGACGGACAACAACAATGGACAGGCAAGTAATCAAAGTTCACTGACTGCAAAAGAGCTGAAAAGAAGACCTGGGAGACCAAAGAAGCAGGACAAGGAAAAGGAGGAAAATAGCAAAAGCTCAAAAAAGATGACGGAATTCTTAGGCCTAAAAACAAATACGACAGAGTGGGGAGGACTGGGAAACGAAGTTTTCAAAAAAAGAGAAAAATTATCACGATCACCGAACAAAGAAGAACAGAGAAGAAACTTATTAGAAGAAAAAGTTTTGGTGCGCGAAGAAGAAACTGGTACCCAGGAAAATCAGGAAGAAAATACGAAGGTCGTGGAAACACCTGATAATTTAGAATGTAAATGTGAATGCAAAAGCAAGTGGATAAAAGTGCTGGAAGATCTGTGGCAATATAAAATTGAACCAAAATTAAATAAAATCACTGAGGAAGTTGACAAGATAAAAAATACGAGGGCAAGTGACGAGGAGAGAGAATTACGAGAAGAGGCAGCATTCACAGCAGTATCAAGAGCGCGAGAAAGGGAAATTGGTTTTCTAAACGAAATATCGCAACTCACTGACAAAATATCTAACCTAGAAACAAAGCTGAAGGATCTAGAGAGTAACTCTACTCATGAAGGGTGTGAACACCCCAGTTTTGATTACAGAAAGCAAAATGCCAGCGGATTAAATCACGGGAGTGCTGACGCGCCCACAGAAACAACGCACAACAACCAAACACCTGACGACGAAACACTCATTAGCCAGGAGACGACAGAAAATCGGCCGAGGAAGATACAACCGGAAAAACTGACCATGAACGAACGGCATTGGGAGATCGAGGAACGAAAAAGCAGAAAAAACTCAATTGTGGTGCGAGGATTTCGATCCAGAGGCAGAGAATTAGGCAACGAAATCGAGGAAACGCTTTTTGATCTGACTGGAGTGAAAATTAGGATTAAAAATATGAAACAAATCGCTGGAGGGGCTCTCATCAAACTGGACTCATGGTTCACGAAGAAAAAACTAATGAAAAATAAATTCAAACTGAAAAATACAACAATCCGAGTGGAGGATGATCTCACTTGTAGAGAAAAGGAAATTCAAGATTGGATTGAAGAGGAGGTTTGGGAAGCCAGAAAGAGGGGAGAATCTGCGAGCTATGCGTACATGAAATGGAGGATTGGCGAACGAGAACTTTCATGGAGTGAAGAAAATGGCCCAGAAGAGATCCAGTTTTTTCGAGGACCACGAAACAAGATTCATTAATGGGGTGGTCTGGAATTTGGCAGGTAGTAAGAAAGTCTTGGAAGTATGGGACTTTTTATCTAAATTCGATGTTATTGTAATTCTAGAAACATGGGTGGAAAAAGATAACGAACGTAGCCTAACTGATAAATTGGATAAAAATTTTTTTTGGAAAACCAAAGCAGCAGTAAGAGATCATAAAAAAGGGAGGGCTAAAGGGGGGCAACTAGTTGGGATTCGTAAAAATTTAGGGCAAAATGTATCCGTAGAAGAGTGGGAATATGGTCTAATTTTAAGTAACGATGCATTCGGAGATAGGCACATCAAAACAAACATTATAACAATTTACAATAATGTAGGAGTAGCAAATGCTTGTAAAGAACTTAGAGCTGTATTAGAAACCTTTCAAGCCAAGGGAGAGCGCGTGATTTTACTAGGCGATTGGAATGCAAGGATAGGAGAGCGTGAAGGAGAATGTGAATTTGATGAGCATGACCCACCCAAAAATTATTACAAAAACAGAAAATCAGAAGACAAAGTTGTTAATTCGGAAGGAGTAAAATTGTTAAAATTTTGTGAAGAATTTGGAATGAGAATACTGAATGGAAGAATGAATGGGGATAGGGAGGGCAAGTGGACGCACGTCGGAGAGGATGAGGGTTCGGTGATAGATTATGTGATTGAATTAGAGGGAGATGGGGATAGCGACATTAAAAGGATAGAGGTTGTCACGAGAGCTGAATCTGACCATTTTCCGGTGACATTCCAACTGAACGCGAAAGAACCAAAAGAAAAGAGGAAGAGAAGAAAATGGAAGCGCGGAAGAAACAAAAACAAGGCGCACAGGCTTCTTTGGAACAACGAGACAGGTGAAGAATATAGAAAAGCATTGATAGAACTGTGGGAGGTAGAGGAAATTTCCTCAAAAGAAGATTGGCAAGCCAGATGGGGAAACATTTTAAGGAATATAAAAAAGGCGGCAGAAACAGCGGGGATGTTGAAAACATATAAAACTGATGGAGCCAACGGGGAAGGACGGGGTACAAAAACTGAAAAAGATCAAGAATTGAAAGATCAAAAGAAAAGGGTTTGGAATAAATTAAAAAAGTATATAAAGACAAAACAAGAGGCCGACAAAAATGAGTGGAAAAAGGAAAAGAAGAAACTAAAAGAACTACGTATTAAAAAGAAAAAGAAAAAAAAGGAGGAACGCTGGGAACAGGTCAGAAGAAGTAAAAGCATGAAAGAATTTTGGGGAGCTATAGGAAATTTTCGACCAAAACGGAAAAGCAAAGGGAAGAAAATCAGCAAAAGACAGTGGAAGAAACACTTTATGAACCTACTTGAGGGTGAGGAATTAGAACAGCGAAAAGATGTACAACAAACGTCAGAGCAGGAAAGCAACACGACACAAGATTCGGAGGGAAGAGAAACTACAAATACTGAAGGAAAAGAGATGGAAGATGAGATGGATCTTAATGCCAAAATTTCCGAGGAAGAATTAAAAAAAGTAATAAAGAGTCTTAAGAAAGGGAAAGCCGCAGGAGAAGATGGAATCACCATAGAATTCATTCAAGAACTTCCACAAGTATGGGGGGTAGAATTCCACAAGACAATAAATGGTTTGTGGGAAACAGGAAAATTAGGCATCGGATGGGAGAAAGCGAGGATTTATCCAATACACAAAGATGGAGAAGAGGACGACACTGAAAATTATAGGGGGGTTTCCTTGCTAGATATAGGATATAAAATTTTGACTTCAATCATGAATGATAGGATGATGAACTGGCTAGACAAAAAGAAATTCTTCAAAGAAAGTCAAGCGGGCTTCAGAAGAAAACGATCAGCTAGGGATCATGTATGGGTTCTTAACGCGTTAATAAACAAGAATTTAAAAAGAGAAAAGGGTAAATTATACACCGCCTTCATAGACCTAAAAAAGGCATTTGACACGGTGGATAGAAAAATTCTCCTAGAGAAATTAAGAAAACTGGGTATCTAAGGCAGGATGATGAAGATGATCGAGGAGATATATGGAACGACCTTGAACGAAGTAATAACAGCAGATGGAATCACGGAGTGCTTCGTGACGGCTAGAGGAGTAAGGCAGGGATGCCCCCTAAGCTCCACCTTATTCAATATCTTCATCGAGGACATGGACACAGAATGGGAAAGAAAGAATGTAGGAGGAACGGTCATAGGAGGTATCAAAATTTTTGGAATGAAATTTGCAGACGACTTAGCGCTAGTAGCAGACACACCCGAAGGACTGACAGACTTACTAAAAATTACCGAAAAGTACGTAGACAAAAACAAATTGGAGGTAAACGCGAATAAGTCTAAGGTGATGGTATTCCGAAAAGGGGGTAGAAGAAAAACTGAAGAAGTTTGGAAAATTAATGGAAAAGAACTGGAAATTGTTGATAGCTTCAAATACCTTGGTTTTTGGTTTTCTACAGGGGGCACTCACAAAAAACATATATTGAAATTGGTAGGTAAAGCCCAAAGAGCAGCGAACGCAGCTTGGGGGGTTATGAAGCGAGCTGGCCTAGACAAACTGGGAAAAAGACTTTACCTGATGGAGACTCTAGTAAAAGCTGGATGTCTATATGGAGTGGAGACTTGGGGTTGGGTCAAAAGTGAAGAAATAGAAAGACTACAAGGAAAATATATAAAGATGGCTATGGGCTTAAGTAGAACTACTCCTGGATATTTGTGGAGAATGGAATCTGGAAGACAAAGCCTTGAATCGGAAACCAAAATGAGAGCGGGCAGATATCTTTTAGAAATTTTGCAGATGGACGATAGCAGGTGGCCGAAAATCTGCCTCCGAGAAGAGATAAGAGGCTTACTCAACGAGAATCCTTCTACTTGGGGAAAGGCCCTCAAGAAGGCATTCAATGAAGTAGGGGATGGAGAAACTGTCAAGCTAATATGGAATGGAGGAAACCTAGGATGGGTCCAAAAGAACTTGGCAACGTTGGTGGAAAAAAAAATCGAGCAAGAAATACAGAGTGACTGGGGTCGAATCGACAGATCTTCTTATTGCAGCGACTACAAAAAACTAAAAAAGAACGTGGGCCTAGAAGAATACTGGGAGGATGGAAATGTACAGGGGTGGATGAAAGAGCAATGGGCAAGACTAAGATGTGGAAATGTAGGGAAAGCTGGGAATAAGGGATACCAAGATGCTACTTGCAGAATCTGCAACGAAGAGGTTGAGGAAATGAAGCATATATGGACTTGCAAAGGAGCAAACGAGATTTTGAACAGCAAATGGACTAAGGGAGTGGCAGAATGGGCAGCTGGTAAGACAGGAGCGGAATTTGAAAATCATATAATTCAAAGCTTAAACAAAAAACCGAACCCCGTCCTCTGCGGGTTTGCAAAAGACTTTGAAGAAAAGGCAATAGAGATGGGTAGGGGCTGTGAAGTAACCTTAGATTAGAAGACAATTACTGATTAGTTAGTGTTATGTATTCAAAATAGATAAATAGATTGAAAATGCGTTATAATGTAGTTCTAAGACATAATTTACATGTACAAATACAACTGGGAATGTAAAAATTGTAAAAACTCGCAAGAGTGTACAAAAGGAGAAAAAAAAATATATATTATTTATTATTTATACTTGAAAATTGAACTATTTTGTTGAAAATTCATGTATTTTGTTGAAAATTAATTTTTGAAACAAAAAATATAAGTAGCTATTCCATTTCTGGTGGAAAATTTATTTTTGAAAGTTGAAAATTCACCTATTTGGTTGGATGTAAGCGAAAAAACAAGAAAAAGAGTTTGTGGGTGATTCTGAAACCAATCTATTTAGATTATTAAATTTTCAAATTAGGAAAAGAAAAAAAATCCAAAATATTTAAATGCATTTATAAAAATTGCTAAAATTCAAAACATTCTACTTTACTTTTTAATTGTGAATCTTTTTCTTGTTTATTTTGCAAAAATTATTCATGATAAAAGAGATTTTTTTTCAATCTTAATTTAGAAAAAAGAAAAAGAGGAAGTCTTTTAAAAAAGGGGAAAAGAGGGGAATAGATAAAAAAGTGTGAAGTCTGTAAATGAAATCCCCTTTTTAGAAAGAAATCCCCATTTTTCACCTAAAATTAATAATTTAAAGCTTCTAAATGTAAAATTCTGTTGAATTTTCCAAACCTCTTTCACAGGCGACACTTTGCCTGGCGGCTGAGTCGCTGATCCGTATCCGGAATACATGGAGTAGTTACAAGAAAGCTGCGACGGTGGTCTTGGATTGATCGGCTCGTAAATAGATTCATAGGTGGTACTCGATTGAGAACTTGGACCGTAAATATCATTGGGATAGTTGCCAGAGGAGTAGTCGGTTTGATAAGTAGCACGCCTGAGTTCGCTGTAACTTGAAGAAACGGGACTTGGAGGCGGTGGAAGTTCCTCCGGAGGCGGAGGAAAACTTCCCGGTAAGCAGGGAACGTATTCAGTAGGTTCTGGAGGAGGCGGAAGATCATCTGAAACAAATAGATCGAACTAATCTTCGGCTACAACAAATCTTCACTCAAGATAATAATTTCTACCTCGGACACATTTTAGAAATTCAAAGTAGTGACGATTAATCTCTTTTGGTTGAGGATTCAACTATTTTCTTAAAAATTCGTCTTTTTTGGTTGAATTCAACTGTTTTTAATTAAAAATTAAAAATTATTTTAATTAATTTTTTGTCTGAAAGAAGATCTTCTCCTTTCGCTCCGCTGGGAATCGAACCTGAGAACTTCCGATTGCCGGTCGGGTGCTTTCCCATTAAGCTACTACTATTTAGATACTAGAGATTTTTTTGGTTCGACTCCCAACGGAGCGGAAGATCTTTTTTACAGAAAAAAAAATTCATTAAAATAATTTTTAATTCACATTTCTGTCTAGTCTGAAAAGATGTTAACAAATTTCTGTTATTCTCTGATGACAATACAGATTCCTTGAAAAAATTTGATTTACCACCAGGCAAAATAATGCGTGTATTTTCTGAAAAAAGTTTATTCTCTCGATCTCTCTAGAAGTTCTGAGGTTCGATTCCCAGCGGAGCGAAAGGAGATCTTTTTCAGAAAAAAAATGAATTAAAATAATTTTTTATTCACATTTCCATCTAGTCTGAAAAGACGTTACAAAATTTCTGTTATTCTCTGATGATAATACAGATTCCTTGTTAAAATTAAAATCTTTTTAGGTCGAAATATCAACTATTACATTTTTAGTTGAGAATCAAGCTTTGATGAAAATTATACTTTATTAAAATAATTGGTTAAAAATTGAGTGATTTACATAGTTAATCCAAATAGTTTTTAACTAATTTGTTGGAATTTAAAACAAATTAATTTTCTTAACTGAAAATGGGTTAATTCAAAATTTATCTTTTTTATAGTTGAAAATTCACGATCCTGGTTGAAAATTCAATAATTTGGGAAATAACTAATCTACTTTGTAGAGAATTCAGCAATTTTGTTAAAAAGTACATTTTTGGTTGAAAATTCATTTCTTCGATGGAAAATTTAACATTATTGATAAAAATTAAGTTTTTTTGGGGGGTATACAATTAATTTTTTTAACTGGAAATGTAATTATTCCATTTTTAATTCAAAATTGGTATTTTCTAGTTTGTAATTCAACTATTTGGTTAAAAAATTTGTCCTTTTAGTTAAAAATGCATAACTTTGGATGCAAATGTAACTACTATTTTGTTAAATATTAGTTTTGTTTTCTTATTTAGAATTAATTGTTTTAACTGAAAATGTAACTGTTCAATTTTTTTTTCGAATTTTTTTTTTTTTTTATAAAAATTTAATTTTCTTGGGTGAAAATTATACTATTTCGTTGAAAATTTACTCTTATTTGATTGAAAATTAATTTGTTGACTGAAAATTTAACTATTCTATTTTTAGTTGAAAACTTATCTGTTTTAGGTGAAAATTCAACTATTTGTTGAAAATCCGTCCTTTTTAGTAGATGAGTACACTCATTAGTTGAAACTTCAAATATTTGGCGAAAAATTCATTCCTTTGGTTGAAAATTTAAACATTTTATTCAAATTTCATTTCATTTTTGGTTGAAAATTTATTTTAGTAACTGAAAATATAAATTTTTTATTTTTGATAGAAAATTTATCTTTTTAGTCAAAAAGTCATGTATTTAGTTAAAAATTAAGTTTTTTTAGTTGAAGATTCATCATTTTCGTTAAAAATTCATATTAAATATTTCATTTTTTGTGAACAAATTTACCTTTTTTGATATAAATGTAATCTTTTTCGTTAAAAAATTATCTGTTTTGTAGAAAATTTAATTATTCAATTGTTGTGAAGAATTTTTTGTTGGTAGAAAATTCATCTTTTGGGTTGAAAATTTTACTATTGGGTCAAAATTTTATATTTTTGGTTGAAAATTCATCATTGTGATTAAAAATTAATTTCTTTGATTGAAAATTCGTTTCTTTTTAGTTGAAAATTATTATTTTTTTAACTGAAGATGTAACTATCCCATTTTTGCTTGAAAATTTATATTTTTAGTTGAAAATTAATTAATTTTGCTGAAAAGTCGTTTTTTCAAATTTAATTTTCTAACTGCAAATTGAACTATTCTATTTTTAGGCTGTAAAAGCTTTTTTAGTTGAATATTCATATATTTTATTAAAACTGTATCTTTTTGGCATAAAATTCATTTTTTGGGTAAAAAATTGAATTATTTTGTGTATAATTTATTTTTGTGGTTAAAAATTTATTATTTCAACTGGAAATTTAATTCTTCTATTTTTGGTTAAAAGTTCATTTTTTTATGACAAAAAAACTATTTGGATGAAAATTCATGTACTTCCATTTTTAATTTAAAATTGGTATTTTTTAGTTTACAATTCAACTATTCTATTGAAAATTCATCATTTTAGTTAAAAATGCATAACTTTGGTTGCAAATGTCTCTACTATTTTGTTAAAAATTCGGTTTTTAGTTGGATGAAGATTAATTTTTTTAAACTGAAAATTGAACTATTCCACTTTTTGTTGAAATTTTATCTTTTTTAGTTGAAAATTTAACAATTTGGGGAATAATTATAATCTACTTTATATAGAATTCAACAATTTTGTTAAAAAGTATATTTTTGGTTGAAAATTCATTTGATTGATGGAAAATTTAACTTTATTGTTGAAAATTAGTTTTTTTTGTATAAAATTAATTTTTTTAAGTTGAAAATGTAGCTATTCCATATTTAATTAAAAATTGCTATTTTTTAGTTTATTATTCAACTATTTGGTTAAAAATTCAACTATTTGGTTTAAAATTCATCTTTTTGATTTAAAATTCAACTGTTTTTTCTTGGTTAAAAATTAATTTTTTTAAACTGCAAACTTAACTATTGCATTTGGGTTGAATGTTTATCTTGTTTAGTTTAAAATTCAACCATTTGGTTGAAAATTTATCTTTTTTAGTTTAAAATACAACTATTTGGTTAAACAGTTATTTTTTAGTTGAAAATTCATCTTTTTTGGTAGAAAATTCATCTTTTTGGTTTAAAATTCATTTGTTCCAGTTAAATATGCATGATTTTAGTTGAAAATTCATAAATTTGATTGAAAATTTAACAGGATGTCCAGCGATTCTTAGAAAGAAAATTCAAGGTCTTTTCCAGGTTTTCCAGGACAAGAAATCAAGTTTTTCCAGGTCTAATTTTTTACATCAAATAATGAAATAAACGTTTTTTATACATGCAAAAAATGAGCCATTTCATTTTTTATTGGCCAACAGTTTCCAAAGAAAGCTTTTGAAATCTTTGTGAATTCGTTGAAGTATTTAAAATCTTGTGGAATTTTAAAAAATCGTTGTGAAATGTTTGAAATTTTATGAAATTTGGTGTCTTTTGTTGAAATTCATTAAATCTTTTGAAATCCTCATGAATTCTTTAGAATATTTGTGAAATCTTTCTGAAATATTTTTTATTCGCTTGAAATCATTTAAATATTTTTAAATCTTTGTGAAATCTTTTGAAATCTTCTAAAAAATTTGGAAATAGTTTACAATATTTTTAATGTTTTGTATCCATTTAAAATCATTGAAATATTTAAAATCTTTGTGAAATCTTTTGAAATCTTCAGAAAAATTTCGAAATCGTTTAATATCTTGAAATGTTTTGAAATGTTTTGAAATCCTTATTAATTCTTTGAAATATTTGTGAATTCTTTGGAAATCTTCTAAAAAAAATTGAAATCTGGTGTACTGTACCCTTTTTGAAATCTTCGAAATTCTTGTTTTTTTTTAAATCTTTAATACATTTTTTATGAAATCTTTGAAACATTTGTGAAATCTTTCTGAAATTTGTATATTCATTTAAAATCATTTGAAATATTTAAAATCTTTGTGAAATCTTTTGAAATCTTCTAAAAAATGTTGAAATCGTTTAAAATCTTCGAAAAGTTTTGAAATCTTTTGAAATCCTTATTAATTATTTGAAATATTTGTAAAATCTTTTTAAATCTTCTAAAAAAATTTGAAATCGTTCAAAACCTTTCAAATTTTTTTACATCTTTGAAATTTGGTGTACCGTACCCTTTTTGAAATCTTTGAAATTCTTGTATTCTTTTTTAATCTTTTATAAATTTTGTATAAAATCTTTGTGAAATCTTTTGCATTCGTTTGAAATCATTGAAATATTTAAAGTCCTTGTGAAATATTTTTAAATCATCTGAAAAATGTTGAAATCCTTTAAAAGCTTTGAAATATTTTCCAATCTACTGTACCCTTTCGAAATCTTTGAAAAACTCGAAATCTGTTGAAATCCTCATGAATTCTTTGTAAAATTTTCTGAAATCTTTCTTATTCGTTGGAAATCATTGAAATATTTGAAATCTTTGTATAATCTTTTGAAATCTTCAAAAAAATTGAAAACGTTTGAAATATTTGAAATTCTTGTTTTGTTTAAAATCTTTATTACATTTTTGAAATATTTGTGAAATCTTTTGTATTGGTTGAAATCATTGAATTATTTCAAATCATATGGCCATGGCTCATTCTAATTCTGAAACTGAATTAACATCGAAATTTTCAACTAATAATTTTTATAATTTGTAAATTGAATATCACAAGAAAATGTATACATTAACATTCTGTATTAGCGCAGAAGAAATAAAAAACTTATAGAATTATCCACAATATTAAAGTCTGTTAATTGTAATTTATAAAATAATTGGCACCAGTCTAGAAAAAGTACCTTGCAATCTATTTATTCTGTAATGAACAAAAAATAAATTATATCTTGCTAAATAAAAAACTTTTCAGTAGCAATATCTCTTCTAAACGAGATTTTTCTTTCATAATAGACTACAAGATTTTAATTACTCTTCACATTTCAATAAAATAACTATTTAAAAAAAATTAATTCAAGGTTCTCGTGAAAAATTCAAGGAGGTTTCCAGGTTTTCAAGGTTTAAAAAAAAATCAAGGAGAATTCCAGGTTTTCAAGGTTTTTCAAGGTCGCTGGACATCCTGTTTTCCGTAAAAAAATTTTCACCAGGGTTTTTCAAAATACTAGCGAAATAGTTGGATCATTAAGAAAAAAAGTATTGAAAAAGGCCTATAATTTAAATAAATACCTGTGCTGTGACCACCAGGAATGTTGGAATAGGTATTTTCAGGTTTGGTGTTCCACTGAATGTTGCTGTAGACTAAATCCTTTTCTTGCTTCGAGGAATGAGGAATAGAAATCGGCATGGTCGACTCGACATTGCTGTAGAGGGCATTTTTCGAAGCTCCACCCGATCTATCATCAATTGGCACTTGCGGTGCTGGAATATTGCCGACATTGGAATAAAAATGCTTGTCATCGTAACTATACTTTGGTTCAAACTTCTCGTCTTGATTCGTGTAATAATTCTCGTTGTTCTGGTAAAACTTGGCCGGTTTGCTTCCATTTGTTGGGGCCGGACAAGTGAATTCGTTCTTTTCTAACTTCAAGGCTGCATAAGGAGTTGGCGAATTCATGTATATGTTCGCTGGTTTCTCGTTTGATCCAGTGTTGTTCAAAACGGTACTGTATGATGGAATCGAGGCTGCCTTTATTGTATAACTTTGCGGTACCTTTAAACAAAAATTAATCTCTTAAATATTTTTAGCAGAGAATTAAGCTGGTTTGTGAGAAACTAAAGATTAACTGCAAAAAAAGGTCATAATTTATTATTTTAGCGAAATACAGGCCTCGGAATCTTTTGAGAAATTCAAAATAGTATCAATAGTAGCAAAATAGTGACATAATTAAAAAAAAAATATTAATAATATCAAATTTAATTTTTTTTTCATAATACCGCTAAAGGTAATAAAATTCTGCGTCTATCTAATAACGTCGAATTTCGATGTTTTCAAAAAATTGTAATATTTCGAAAAATATTAATATTTTTAAACTTCTAGTATTTTTATAAATTGTTAAGATATTTTTCGATTTCTTTCTCTAAAATTGCGTTCCAAAAATCGCATAATTTCCAAAATATATAAAAACTTACTATTTTTTAAAATGATTATTTATCATATTTTAATAACAGTTATAAATAATTATAAAATATTATTCTTTTAAATTTTTTGAATAATGTCGTGAGTACAATCATTATTATTTGAAATATTGCATCTTTCTTGCACCAAGTTTGAGTGAAATTAATGTGGGTACTATATTAAATTCAATTTAAAGCGAATCAATTCCTAACTTTTAAAGTAAAAATATTGCATTTTGAACAAGATAGATGAATTTTTAACCAAATAATTTATCTTTTAACCAAAAAGATTAATTTTCTACCAAAAAAGACGAATTTTCACCCAAATAGTTGAGTTTTAAACTAAAAACGATAAATTTTCAAACAAATAGTTAAATTTTAAAACTAAAAAAGATGAATTTTCAACTAAATAATTGAATTTTCAACTAAAAAAATATAATTTTTCAACCAAATAGTTGAATTTGAAACTAAAAAAGATAAATTTTTAACCAAAAATGGAAATTAAATTTTCAGTAAAAAAAAATAATAATTTTCAACCGAAAAAAAGGAATTTTGAAAAAAATGGTAGAATTTTCAATCAAATTTATGAATTTTCAACTAAAATTATGCATATTTAACTGGAACAAATGAATTTCTACCAAAAAAAAACAACGAATTTTCAACCAAATCGTTGAATTTTCAACTGAAAAAGATAAATTTTCAAACAAAAAGATGAATTTTCAAGCAAAAATCTTAATTTTCTGCCAAAAAACGAATTTTTCAACAAAATTCATAAATTTTCCACCTCGAAAGACCAATTTTTGTCGAAAATAAAATAGCTAAATTTTCAATTTGAAAAATTAATTTTTAACAAACACAAAAAACTAATTTTCAAGAAAATAGTTAAATTTTTTATTAAATATGTGAATTTTTAACTATAAAATAAATAAATTTTAAGTCAAATAGTTGAATTAAAAAAAAAAGATAATTTTTCAACCAAGCAAAAAACAGAATTTTTAACAAAATAGTTAAATTTGCAACCAAAGTTATGAATTTTAAACTAAAATGATGCATTGAATTTTAAACCAAAAAGATGAATTGTCTACCAAAAAAAAAAACAACAACAAATTTTCAACCAAATAGTTGAATTTTCAACTAAAAAGGATAATTTTTTAGCCAAATAGCTAATTTATAAACTTAAAAAGATAAATTTTCAACCAAAAATGCAATAGTTAAACTTCAGTTAAAAAAAATTAATTTTCAACCGAGAAAAACCCGAATTTTCAACAATCAAATGTATACATTTTCAACTGAAATCATGCATATTTAACTGGAACAATTGAATTTTAAACCAAAAAGATGAATTTTCTACCAAAAGGGACGAATTTTCAACCAAATAGTTGAATTTCAAACTAAAAACGATAAATTTTCAACCAAATAATTAAATTTTAAACTAAAAAAGATAAATTTTTAACCAAAAATGGAAGTTAAATTTTCAGCTAAAAAAAATAATTTTCAACCGAAAAAAAAGGAATTTAAAAAAAAAAATGGTTAAATTTTCAATCAAATTTATGAATTTTCAACTAAAATTATGCATATTTAACTGGAACAAATGAATTTTCTATAAAAAAAAACAAACGAATTTTTAACCAAATCGTTGAATTTTCAACTAAAAAAGATAAATTTTCAACCAAACAGATGAATTTTCAACTAAAAAGGATAATTTTTTAGCCAAATAGTTAATTTATAAACTACAGAAGATGAATTTCCAACCAAAAATTGAATAGTTAAAAAATATAATTTTCAGCCAAAGAAAAAATGAATTTTTAAAAAAATAATTAAACTTTCAAAGTTATCAATTTTCAACTAAAATGACACATTTTTAACTGGGACAATTTAATTTTAAACCAAAAAAAAGTGAATTTTCGACTAAGATGATGAATCTTTATTTGGAATAGTCGAATTTTTAACCAAAAATATAAATTTTTAACCAAGAAGATTAATTTTCGGCTAAAAAAGACGAAATTTCAATACAACAGATGAATTTTTAACGAGAAAATATAAACTTTCAACCAAACATTGAATAGTTTAAGTTTTAGTTTAAAAAAATATTTTTCAACCAAACAGAAGAATTTTCAATTAAAATGATGAATATTTAACTGGAATAGTTTAATTTTAAACCAAAAAAGATGAATTTTCTACCAAAAAAAGAGGAATTTTCAACCAAATAGTTGAATTTTCAAATAAAAAAGATAAATTTTTAACCAAATAGTTGAATTATTTTAAACTAAAAAAGATAAATTTTCAACCAAAAATGCAATAGTTAAGTTTTCAGTTTAAACAAATTAATTTTCAACCAAGAAAAAAACCGAATTTTCAACAATCAAATGTATAAATTTTCAACTGAAATCATGCATATTTAACTGGAACAACTGAATTTTAAACCAAAAAGATTAATTTTCTACCAAAAAATACGAATTTTCAACCAAATAGTTGAATTTGAAACTAAAAACGATAAATTTTCAACCAAATAATTAAATTTTAAACTAAAAAAGATAAATTTTCAACCAAATAATTGAATTTTCAACTAAAAAAATATAATTTTCAACCAAATAGTTGAATTTGAAACTAAAAAAGATAAATTTTTAACCAAAAATGGAAGTTGAATTTTCAGTTAAAAAATAATAATAATTTTCAACCGAAAAAAAGGAATTATGAAAAAAATGGTTAAATTTTCAATCAAATTTATGAATTTTCAACTAAAATTATGCATATTTAACTGGAACAAATGAATTTTCTATAAAAAAAATTTAAAAAAAACGAATTTTCAACCAAATCGTTGAATTTTCAACTAAAAAAGATAAATTTCCAACCCAACAGATGAATTTTCAATTTTTCATGCAACAATCTTAATTTTCTGCCAAAAAACGAATTTTTCAACAAAATTCATAAATTTTCCACCTCGAAAGACAAATTTTTGTCGAAAATTTTTTTCAAGAAAATAGTTAAATTTTTAATCAAATATATGAATTTTTAACTAAAAAAAAATAAATTTTCAAGCCAAATAGTTGAATTGAAAAACAAAAGATAATTTTTCAACCAAATAGTTGAATTTTAAACTAAAAAAGATAAATTTTTAACCAAAAATGCAATAGTTAAGTTTGCAGTTAAAAAAAAGGTTAATTTTTAACAACAAAAAAACAGAATTTTTAACAAAATAGTTAAATTTGCAACGAAAGTTATAAATTTTAAACTAAAATGATACATTGAATTTTAAACCAAAAAGATGAATTGTCTACCAAAAAAAAAACAACTTTTCAAGATTTTCAACCAAATAGTTGAATTTTCAACTAAAAAGGATAATTTTTTAGCCAAATAGCTCATTTATAAACTACAAATGATACATTTTCAAGCAAAAATGGAATAGTTCAATTTTCAGTTAAAAAAATGAATTTCCAGCCGAAGAAAAAATAAATTTTTAACAAAATAATTAAAGTTTCAATCAAACTTATAAATTTTCTACCAAGATGATGCATCTTTAACTGGGATAGTTGAATTTTAAACAAAAAAAAGGTGAATTGTCGACTAAGATGATGAATCTTTATTTGGAATAGTCGAATTTTCAACCAAAAATATCAATTTTTAACCAAGAAGATTAATTTTCGACTAAAAAAGACGAAATTTCAACACAACTGATGCATTTTCAACGAGAAAATATACATTTTTAACCAAACATTGAATAGTTTAATTTTTAGTTAGAAAAAATTATTTTTTAACCAAACAGATGAATTTTCAATTAAAATGATGAATCTTTAACTGCAATAGTTGAATTTTAAACCAAAAAGATGACTTTTCAACTAAGGAGATGTATGAGTAATATTCAACTGGATTAGTTAAATTTCAAATGAAAAAAAAAAGAATTTTCAAAAACAAAAAAATGAGTTTTCAATTAATAAGATGAATTTTCAACTAAAAGGATGAATCCTTAACTGGAATAGTTGAATTTTCAACCAAGGAGATTAATTTTCTCCCAAAAATATTATCTTTCAACCAAATAGTTGAATTTTCAACTAAAAAAGATAAAGTTTTAACCAAAAAAATTTGATTTAAAAAGAAAAAAAAAATTTCAACACAATAGTTAAATTTTTCACCAAAGTGAGGAATTTTTAATTTAAATCATGAACCTTCAACTGGACTAGTTGGATTTTTAACCAAAAAGGTTTATCTGTAACTGGAACAGTTGAATTTTTAACCAAAAAGATGAATTTTCAACCAAGATGATTCATTTTTTAACAAAAAAGACGAATTTTCAACAAAATACATGAATTTTCAACTAAAAAAGATAAAGTTTTAACCAAAAATTGAATAGTTAAATTTTGAGTTACAAAATCAATATTCAACCAAACAGATGAATTTTAAACTAAAATGTTGGAATATTTAACTGCAATAGTTAAATTAAATTAAATTTTAAGTAAACAAAATTAATTTTCAACTAAGAAAAAACGAACTTTTAACAAGATAGTTCAATTTTCACTTAAAGAGATGAATTTTCAATTCAAATGATGGATCTTCTCCTAAAAAATTAATTTTTAACAAAAGAGTTCAACTTTCATCCAAGTAGTTGAGTTTTTATCCAAAAAAGGTGAAAAATGTACTAGTTGATATTTCAAAAAAAAATTAAAAAATTTGCATTTTGAATAAAATAAAAATCCATGTTTTTTCAAAATCCCTTGGAATCCGTTAAAATTTTGCAAATATCGTAAAAAATCCTTGAAATCTTTAAAATCTTCTGAAATCTCACCAAATCATTGGAAATTCCTTAGAAATTTTGTAATTTGTTGAAGTTTTCTATAATCCTACGAAATTCTTTGAAATCTTAGGACATTCCTCGCCATCTTTTAAAATACACTATATTCTTTGAAATACTTTGAAATTTTTAATATCCCTTAAATCTGGTAAAATCCTCAGAAATCTTTTTAAATTCCGTAGAACATCGTGAAATCTTTAATGTCTTTTAAAATTACATTTTTAATAAAATGATTTAACTTTAAACCAAGTAGTTTAAATATTAACCAAAACGATGAATTCTCAACGAAAAATATAGTAGTTAATAATTAAACAAAAAAATATTTTAAATTTTAAATCAAAAAGAGGTGAATTCATCGAAAAAGAAGAATTTTCAACAAAATAATTGAATCCTCAGCCAAAAGATATTTTAACTTAAAACCAAACATTTAAAATATTTTTGATCTCTTCTAAATTCAAAAAATTCCTAAACCACTTTTAAACTGACTCGAATTATTCCTAAAATTGTTTTAAAATCTTCCGGATTCATTTTTGGGAATTTTGGAAATCGTTTGTACTGTTTAAATTTTTTTTTAAATATTCTCTTTATATTAATTTTTAAAAATAATGAACCACTTGAAATATTCCTAAGAATTTTAAGAAAATTTTTTCATCATCTTGAAACCTTTCAAAATCTTTAAAATCTTCAAAAATCTACATTTTGTATTAGGTTTAACATTCTTTTTTATTATTTTTGAAATTTTAAAAACATTCTAAATATCTTTTAAAATGATTCGAATTTTTCCTAAAATTTTAAAATAATTCTGCAAAATTTTAAAAAATTGCGTTCAAATATTCCTGATTCTTTCTTCATAATTTTGTAAATCTTTTGGAATGTTTTGAAAACTTGTTAAGTATTCTCTGAAAATAAATGTGAAATAAAAAATTATTTCAAATTTTCCAAGAAAGTTAAAGAATTTTGTTTCATTCGCTTGAACCCTTTCGAAATTCTTAAAAAACTTCGACATTTTTTGTTCGAAATCTACAAAAATGTACATTTTCTTTCAAATAAAATTATTGTGGTATCCTTTAAAAACTTTTAAATAGTTCTTACAGTTATAAGATTTTTTCTAAAATTTTGTAATCTTGTGAAATTGAACAATTTTGCTTTCAAATCTACTTTCTTTTCCGAAATCTTAGGAAATCATATGAAATATTTTTAAATTTACTTAAATATTTTCTTTAAATTAGTTTTTCAAACAAAAATAATAATAATTTAAATTTTCCCTGGAATCGCAAGACAAAATGTAATTATCTTAAAACCTTCAAATTCTCTAAAGTCTGATAGCAAAATGTTGACAACAGAATTATTTTCCAATATAAAAAAAAATAATTACTATTTAAAGTTGTCTCTTTTATCAATAATGTTGAGAGACATTCAGAAATAATTTTTATAATTAAATAGATAAATTCTAATTATTAATTAATAATAGTTATGAAAAGAAATCATTTGTCATTGTCGAAACGTTAGGAAAAGAATATAGTTGCCTTTATTATTAAAGAACCATTTAAAACTTAAATTTTCTTTTAAAACTCAATTTTTAGCTCGAATTCAAAACAAAAAACTGAAAACAGCCATTTAGCAGCAAAATAATTGCGTCCGAGACCTGGAAATATTTTTGAGAATTAACTAGGAAGCATTGAAGCCAAAAAAAATTCGTAAAAGCAATATTAAATCCGCAAAATGTGATGAAAAAAGGGATTTTCAGTAAAAAATTACCGTTTGAGTCCCATTGTAGAAACAGGGTATGCATAAATATAATATATTATTATGGAGTTTTATTATTATTTTATAATTAAATATAACGAGTACTGACCTGAGGTTGTGATTTTTTTGGCTTTGGAGGAACAGCAGGTCCCACCTTTTTACCAGATTTAACGGTTTCCATATTACCGTCTCCATGGTTAATTTGTAAACTCGCGATTTGCTGATCCAAATTCCCAATATTGGACATTCTGAGGCTGTAATGAATTCTTTGATCGATAAAATATACCTCAGTTTAATTTATCGACATGTGAAACAAATACCTGAAACAGAAATTAATTACTCTAAGATAACTAATTAACGATAAGCTTAAAATATTAAAACTAATTTTGTCTTTTTATTGAATTAAGAGTCGAGTTCATTTTAAATTGAAAAAAAAAAAAAATTTTGCAGCAAAAATGAAATAGCTATATTTTTAGTAAAAAAATCAATTTTCAAAAAAAATGCAAAAAAATTTATTTAATTTTTTACTAAAGAAATAAACGTTTAACTAAAACGATGCAATTTCAATTTTCTACAAAAAAGATAAATTTTCAACAAAAAATGGGTTGGTTTAATTTTAAGTTAGAGAAATAAGATTTTAACAAAATAAAATAAGTTTTTATAGAAAAAGTTAAATTTTTAACCAAATAAATGAATTTTCTACCAAAAGGATTACATTTTTATTAAAAAGAAAGTCAACGAAAAATGAAGTAGTTAAATTTTTAAGTTCAAAAAGTAAATTTTCAATTTAAAATAACACACTAATTTTCAAGCAAAGTAATGCAATTTCCAACAAAAAGATTAATTTTCTACCAAAAAAGAATAATTTTTAACAAAAAAAAACAGAATTTTCAACCCAATATTTTAATTTTTAATGGAATCTTCAACCTAATAGTTGAACTTTCAAGCAGAAAGGTTTATTTTCTATCAAAAAAGACAAATTTTCAACTAAATAGATGAATTTTCAACTAAAAAAGTTCAATTTTCAACAAAAAATAGAATGGTTTAATTTTCAGTTAGAGAAATAAGTTTTAATCCAAATAAAATAAATCTTCAACGAAACAGTTAAATTTTCAAACAAGTAGATGAATTTTCATCCAAAAAGATTGAAAGACTATGAAAAAAAAATGTCGACAAAAAATTTAGTGAAATTTGTAATTAAAAAAATTAGTTTTCAATAAAAAAAAACTAATTTTCAACCAAAAAGATGAAATTTCAACTATAAAGATAATTTTCTACCAAAAAAAGAATAATTTTTAACAAAATACATGAATTTTCAACTAAATCTTTTAATTTGTAATGGAATTTCAAACCTAATAGTTTCATTTTCAACCAAAAAGGTTAATTTTCTAATATAAGAAGACAAAATTTCAACAAAAGAGATGAATTTTCAACGAAACAGTTACATTTTCAACCAAACAGATGAATTTTCAACCAAAAACATTAAAGGTCTATAAGAAAATCGACAAAAAATGTAGTTAAATTTGTGGTTAAAAAATTTATTTTCAATAAAAAAAAAACTAATCTTCAACCAGACAAAATGAAATTTCATCTAAAAAGATTAATTTTATACCAAAAAAGAAAAATTTTTAACAAAAAAATGAATTTTCAACCTAATATTTTAATTTTTAATGGAACCTTCAACCTGATAGTTGAATTTTCAACCAGAAAGGTTTATTTTCTACCAAAAAAGACAAAAAATAGAATAGATCAATTTTCAGTTAGAGAAATAAGTTTTAATCCAAATAAAATAAATCTTCAACGAAACAGTTAAATTTTTAACTAAACAGATGAATTCTTAACCAAAAAGATTAAAATTCTATGAAAAAAAAATTTCGACAAAAAATTTAGTAAAATTTGTAATTAAAAAAATTAATTTTCAATTAAAAAAACTAATTTTCAACCAAAAAAATGAAATTTCAACTAAAAATATCATTTTCTACCAAAAAAGAATAATTTTTAACAAAATACATGCATTTTCAAACTAAATCTTTTAATTTTTAATGGAATTTCCAACCTAATAATTTCATTTTCAACCGAAAAGGTTAATTTTCTACCATGAAAAGAAAAAATTTCAACAAAATAGATGAATTTTCAACTAAAAAAGTTAAATTTTCAACAAAAAATAGAATAGTATCATTTTCAGTCAGAGAAATAAGTTTTAATCCAAATAAAATAAATCTTCAACGAAACAGTTAAATTTTCAACCAAACAGATGAATTTTCAACTAAAAAAGAATAATTTTCAACCAAAAAGATTAAAAGTCTATAAAAAAATGTACAACAAATTTTGTTAAATTTGTAGTTAAAAAATTAATTTTCAATAACAAAAACAACTAGTAGTATTTTATTACTCTCCCTTTTACGGGTTTGAGGGCTCCGTTCCCTTTACATCTTTTACAATTTCTCTTATCCTCTATGCCTTATGCTTATCTTAACCTATAGTCGCTTCGCCTTCTTATTATTTACAAGTTCTTAACTATTATCTTACTAGCTAATAACTATTATCTAACAAGTGCGCGAGACCTTCCAGGGCTTCCGTTTCCTCTTACCATTATTCTTCAAGCTTTTCAAAGACACGCAACACTAATTTTCCTTATCCATATTTCAATTTTGGTTTTCACCTTCCCCATGCATTCTCTCTTCCCTTTTCTCTTCTAAGCTCTTCATCCACTTTTCCCCTTGTCCACAACCGCTCAGTATCCACCTAACTTTATCTACAACGCACTTTCCCCTTTCCTCTTCCCCTGTACATCTCTCCAACACGTGCTCCCAAGATTCCCTTTCATACCCACATACCCTACACATTTTCATTTCTTCACTCATCCAATATTTACACTCATTCATACCTTCTCCCATTCTGAAGCGTATCATTCTGGACCACCTGCTCTCCTTTTTCAATTTTCCTAAATATTCTGGGACCCCTTCCATCTTGATGAATCTATACCATTTATTATATTTTGACTCTATAATCTTTTCCCACCTCTGCTCTTCCTGCTTCTTACTCATTTCCCCCTCTACTACCTGCCACTCCCTCCCCTCGTCACACATTCTCCATTCTCTTCTCACTTTCCATCTTTCCTCCTCCCATCTTGAATGTCCCGTGTTTCCTCTCCTCTCTCTATCTAATATTTCCTGCAGGCATGCTTGTGCAACTTTGCTACCCTTACCACTCTTAAGTTTCTCTTCGAAATTCCATACCCTTTTCCTCTGCCTTATCACCAATTTCTCTCTTCCTGTTTCTTCTCTCAACATATAACCTGGGCAGTTCCAACTCACTCCCATAACCCATCTCAGAAATCTCTCTTGCATGTTTTCTACTTTTTTGTACTCCTTCCATCCCCAAATCTCCACTCCATAACACATCACAGACCATACCAGTGAGTCAAACAGCCATACTCTCATCTTCCAGTCCTCTTTGAATCTTCTTTTTCCAATCCCCCACACTTGACCCATCACCTTACTCGCACTTTCCATCCTTTTTTTTACTTGCAGATCGTTTCCACCTCCCGCTTCGAACCAGAATCCTAAATAACAAAATTCCTCTACCATTTCCACCATTTCCCCATTTATCTTCCATCCATACTTTACTTCATTCTTTCTCTTCCTGAAACATACTATTTTTGTCTTTGTCACATTAATTGTCAGGTCTTTCTCTCTCACGTACTCTTCGAATCCTTTCATTAGCAAGTTCATTCCACTTTCATTCTCTGCCAGAAGCACCACATCGTCCGCGTACGCTAACGAGTATATTCTCTTATTTCCTAGGACAATACCCCCTTTACCTTTCCTTCCCATTTTCTTTTCTAGGTCTGCTAACAAGATGCTGAACAACAACGGGCTTAGCGGGCACCCCTGCCTAAGACCCCTCCCTGTCCAAAATTCCTCTCCTTTCTGTTCCCCTATTCTCACCCTTGTCTTTGTCTCCGTAAAGACCTCTTTTATCCTCTCAATCAGATCTTCGTCCACCTCCCTTTCTTTCATTGCCTTCCACAAAACTTTTCTATTCACCGAGTCGAAAGCTGCCTTAAAATCTACAAAAAGTGCGACTAGTTTTCCTTTTTTCAGTCCCAGGTTCCTGTTAACTAAATAATTTAGTACGAAAATGTTATCCACTGTCCCCATCCCCTTTCTGAATCCTGTTTGATTGTGTGGAATACTTTCTTTCTCCTCTACCTGTTCTTCTAATCTCTTCCTAAGCACCTCCGCGTAAATCTTATACGTTACTGGCATGAGAGTGATTCCTCTATAATCTTCCACTTTTTGCCCCCCTCCTTTCTTTAATAAAGGAACTACCAAACCTGTTCTCCACTCCTTCGGCCATCCTTCGCCTCTCCATACTCTATTACATACTTCCCAAATCTCTTCTCTAACCCTTCTTCCGCCAAATTTCAACGCTTCATTTTCCATCCCATCCTCTCCTGTCGCCTTATTTCTTTTTAACTTCTCAATTGCTTGATTCACCTCCTCTCTGGTCAACTCATTCCCACCTTCTATTCCTCCCTCCTTGATCTTTCTACCATCCCCCCTCACCTTGCTATCCACCCCTCCTAGCAATTTCTTGAAATATGCCGTCCATTCATCCATACTTATCTCTTCATTGATTCCTTTCCATTCACTTCTTTCTCTATTGATCACCTCCCATTCTCTTCCTTCCTTTATTGCTTTTTCTACCTCCTCCATGTACCTTACCTTCTCCCCCTGTCGTTTGACATCCAGTAATTTCTCGTGTTCCCTTTTTCTTTTATTATACTCCTTTTTGTCTATCTCTCCTTTTCTCCAATTCTTTAATGATAGCTTTATGCGCTCTTTACTCTCCACACATTCCGCATCCCACCATCCTCTCTTCTCCCTTCTTTCTTCCTCACTTGGCCTAATTTCTTCCACTATCTTCTCTACCCTTCCCCTCATCTTACACAACATCTCATCCACACCTCCCCCATCTTCAATCAAACCATTCTCTTCTTCCATTCTTTCCGTATATTCTCTCAGCTTATCAACTCCCCATTTACCCATCTTTGCTTTTTTCCTTGTCGCTCCCTCCTTCTTCCTTCCCTCTCTTCTCCAATTCCCGCATTTCAACGTTGCAATGACCGGGAAGTGTTCTGACCCTATTTCGTTCCCTACTTCCATTCTTTTCAACAGCCTCCTTATCCTTTCCTCGGCCAGAATGTAGTCAATCACTGTTTCCCCTTTCCCTGCAAACGTAATCTCGCCTTCCTCATCCCCTTCCGAGTTCCCATTACAAATAAACCACCCTGTTTCTCCCAGGATTTCCAACATAGTCTTACCCTCCTGGTCCACCTGTTTGTGTTTCGATTTTCTCCTGAAAGTCTCACACTCTTCATCCCATATTTCCCCTCCCTGTTCCCCCGTCCACGCATTTAGATCACCTCCTATCAACACTAATTCGTCATCCTTTTTCGCCACCCATTTCCTAATCACACTCCAACCTTCTTCTTCTCCCCTTCTCCTATAAACGCAAACTATCCTCACTTTTCTTTTTCCTATCTTCACCATTCTCGTTATAACTCCATCAGTTTCCTCAAATCCCATTTCTATTCTCTTTTCTCCCACCAATTCCTTCCTCACTCCTGACACCATACCCCCTTTCTTTCTTCCCTTCACCTTATCTTTCTTTGCCCCTTGCATCTGCCAAATATATCCCTTGGGTAACTTCCTCTTCACTCTCTTCCACTCCTTCTCATCTACCCAGGTTTCACTCAACATCACTACATCCCATTTCTTCAACTCTTCCCAGAATCCTTCATCTTTATTCATTAGTCCTGATACGTTCCAAAACGCTACTCTCACTTCATTCTTCCTTCCTTTCTCCCTTTTTTCGTCCTTATATCCCCTCCCTACTTTTGTGGAAACCCCGTCGCTCCGTTTTCTCCTACTTCTTTCCTTTCACACTCTACTGTTCCCATTACCTCCTCCCTTATATCCTTAGTCTCCACTTTTTGCCCTCGTCGCCATGGGCCTTCCCTACACACTTCACTCAATTTATCTTCCTCATCATCCCATATCCACACATTCCCATTTATCCACATTCTGTCTTTCCCTATCCATACCGTGTTCCCTTTCACTCTTTCACTCCATGCTTTCTGTTTCATCATCCACTTTCTTCTTCTTTCATTCCACGTCAAATCCTCCTCTATCCTTTCTTCCCTTCCCTTTAGAGCTTTCTTCTTTCTCAAGATATCAACTTTTTCTTCCTCATTTCTCACTTTCACTATAAACATGCGCGATTTACCTTCCATCTTCCTTCCGACTCCATTTACCTCTTCCACGTGCACTTTTGCCCCAATTTCACCCATCAACTTTTCCACTTCTTCTCTTCCTGATTCACTATCCACTTTCATTCCTCTAATCACTATATTGCTACTCCGTTTTGTCTTCTCTTCTACTTCCATTTTTCTTTCCAACTCTCTCAATCTTGATTTCATTCTCACATTTTCTAGGATAACGTTCTCATTCTTTTCTTTTATACTCTCTCCTTCTCTTACCCCTTCATTCCCTTTCTTTATATCCTCAGTCTTACACTCTAGCTTTCTCACTCTTTCTGCCAATTTCTCCATATCCGATTTTCTCTCTTTCTCACTTATCCTTTGATTTTTCTCAATATCCTCCAACTGCTTCCAAACTTTATCTTTTTCTTGCCGCCACACCAGATCCCATTTTTCCCACTTCTCTCTAACTTTCCTCATTTCTTCCCAAACCTCCTCCCCTCGCTTTTGCATGCCATTCAGACTTCGGTTCGTTTCCTCTCTAAAACCCTTAATTAGATTTTCCAGGCTCTCTAGATCGACTTTCCTTATTGCTTTATTCCTCTCCGTTGGAGACTTCTTTTTTATCTTTTTCCGCAACTTTTCATCTCCCTGCTCATACCCCTCTTCTTCTTCCCTTGATCTTTTACTGTCTTCCGTCTTCTCCCCCTCATCGCTTTTATCCGCAAACCCTCCCCCCTGTCTCCATTTATCAAAAAGTTGTCTCGATCCTAAACTGCTAGCTCTGGATCTATTAAGGAGTTCCCGATTTGACGGCCTACCTCGAGTCTTCCTGTCAGCTAGTTCCCCTTCCTTCTCTCCCCACCTGAAGTACCCTGGCGTAGCATACTCGCCATCATCGCTATCCCCGGCATCACCCTTACCCCTCCCTGTTTTGCCGGTCACAGTGAGATCATCAGTACCGGGGTTGTTTTCAACCTGCTGCTGCCCTCTACCGGGGCCCACTGGACTCCTCGTGACAAACATGCTGGCCTGTTTTATCGATCTGCTGTCCCCTATCTTCTCTCTCACTTTTCCGTCCTCGACAACTAACCTCCAAATTATCACTTTTAACTTTCCTCCTAACCCTTTTAACCCTACAAAACAGCCTCCCCACACTTCCACACAACCCCTTCACTTCACTGACCTCCCTTACCACCTTTCGCCTCAATCACAACTGCAAACTCGTCGCTCAAACCAAAAAAGATAGCACAAAAAACCACGCGTACTTTACCATTCGGTACTGGAAACGGAAGTCCAACAAAAACAACTAATTTTCAAAAAAAAAAAAAAAAAATGAAATTTCAACTAAAAAGATTAATTTTCTACCAAAAAAGTATAATTTTTAACAAAATACATGAAATTTCACCCAAAGATGAATTTTCAAATAAAACGATGAATATTTAACTAAAATATTTAAATTAAAAAAAATGAATTTTGAACCAAAAAGATGAATTTTCAATCTGGAAGATTAACTTTCTACAAAAAGTTGATTTTTCAAGAAAGTACATGAATTTTAAACGAAATAGTTGATTTTCCAACTAAAAAAGACAAATTTTCAAACAAATGAATATTTAAGAGGAATACTTGAATTTTCAAACAAGAAGATTAATTTGCTACCAAAAAATACGATTTTTTAACAAAATATATGAATTTAAAAAAAATAGTTTAATTTTCAACCAAATAGTTGAATTTTAAACTAAAAAAGATACATTTTCAACAAAAAATGGAATAAAAATTAAATGAATAATAATGAAAATAATAAATACTGTGTAGAATGATAAATAATAATAAAATGGAACTTAATTTTAAAAAATGGAATAGTTGAATTTTCACTTTGAAAAATTAATTTTCAACCAAACTAATGATATTTCAACCAAAAAGATGAATATCTTCGGAAATTCTAGTACATTTATTTTAAACCCAAGGAATTTTTTTTAAATTCTTGAAAATCATTCAAATCTATGGAAATTTTAAAACGCCCGTAAATATTTCAAATCTTGTGAAATCTTTCGAAATTTTTGCAAACTTTTTAAAGCACTTGAAAATTCCTTAGAATCTTTTTTAATTCCTGAAAATATATTAAATGCTTTGAAATCCGATTAAATTACTGAAATCATTTGAAAATCCCTTGGAATCTTTTAAGATTCTCTAAACTATTTGAAATGCTTTGAAACTCCATCAAATTACTGAAATCAATTGAAAATTCCTTGGAATCTTTTAAGATTCTCTAAACTATTTTAAATGCTTTGAAATCCCATTAAATTACTGAAATCAATTGAACATTAATGGGAATTTTTAAAAATACCCTAAAATTTTCTATTCTTTGAAATCCAGTCAAATTATGGAAATCTATTAAAAAATTTGGAGAATCTACTCAAATACCCTAAAAGATTAAAAAAGAATTCAAGGAAACTCAGAAATAGGTATAGACCTGAAATATTTTTATTTTAAAAAGTGACTAGCGTGACTTTATTTTTAAAAAGTGACTGTGAGGCAGTCTTTTGCCACGTTTTTTCAAACTCCCGGACATTTCCTCGATTTCTTTCTAACTCAAAATTTTAATTCTTTTGGAAAATTCCTTGTCCATGTCAGAATTATATTTCTTTTCGAAATTTCCCTGTTGCAAATCAGCATCATAATTCTTTTTTTTTTAATCTATGTTATTGATTTTCATTTTTATAGTCCTATTAAAACTTTAGAAACCCTTTAAAACAACTTTTTAAACAAAACTTTTAACATTCATTCTGTTTTGTTGTGAATTCTTGCAGTCAAGCTAACAATATTTGACTTTTTTTATTTATTTACAAAATTCGAAACATTTTTTAAATATATGTACATTGTAGAGTCAATTGCAAGTTTTGTTTAATGAGTTCTTGCTTCACTGATGTTTGCTTTTCTTATTAACTTCCTCTGTCGTAATCAAACGGAATTTTTCAGCATGGGCAGTGTAATAAAATTGGGGCGACTGAAAAATCCCGAAAAATAACATTCTTGACCCTGTAAAATTCCCGAAAAAAATATTCGAAATAGAAAATTCCAGAAATGATAAAACTGCCGAAATATAAAAATGCTGAATTGGAAAATTCCCGAATTATAAACTTTCCGAACCTAAAGAATTAAAATAATTTTTTTTTCAATCAATATTATTTATTTATTGTATTTTTAAAAATTACTGTTAAAATTTAAAATAACATTAATTGAAAAAAAATATACCTGAATGCAAGCTTTTTTTGGAAATGTGCACAGAATTTTTTTTAATTATTGTTATTTAAAATTCAAACAATAATTTAAAAAATATATATATTAAACATAAAAAAATTTGATCAAAATATTTCATTATCGTATTTTTAATAAATAATCATGATTTATCAAAAAACAAAAAACATTTTTATATTTCGACAATTTTATCGAATAATAAAATTCCCGACAGAGAATTGCCGAATTATAAAATATCCGAACTAGAAAATTCCCGGATTTGAACAATTTAAAAAGTTGTTTATCAATAAATATGACTTATTTATTAAAAATAATAATAATAACAATAATCAAATATTTGTATCAAAGAAAACAATTTTTTTATTGTTTAAAGTTTTTAAAATTATTGTTTGAATTTAAAATAACAATAAGTGTGCAAAAATTGTACAAACAAAATTTTAAAACACGTGCGCCTCAAATGAAAAAAAGAAAATTCTCCCTAAATTTTCTCCGAACTTTACGGAATTTAATTCAGCACATCTCGAAGTTACTTTTTAATTTTTTTTTCAATTAACAATTCGATTTTTAAGAACATTTTTTGCATTTTCTAAAAATACTATGCACATATTCGTACAAAATTTTTCATTCAGAAATATATTGCTTTTCAACTATTGTTACTTTAAATTCAAACAATAATTTTTGAAAACTTTAAACATTAAAAATATTTTTCTTTCATACAAATATTTGATTATTTTATTTTTAATAAATAAATAATATTTAACAAAACATAATTTTTTTATTTGTTTAAATTCGGGAATTTTCTGGATTGGATATTCTATAATACGGTGATTTTCTTTAGTGAATTTTCAGATTCGGGAATTTCATTATACGGGATTTTTATAATTCGGCAATTTTATTATTTGGGAATTTTAGCTATTGTTAATAATTTATACGAAAATTCTAGTATCCGTTCTCTTAGGTGTTGAAAGGAAAACCCTGAAATAAGTTTTGAAAAATTCAAAAAACTTAGGAGACATTCAAAATAAAAAATGTTAGTCCTTTTTTCTTTGAACTTTCATATCTTTGGTGATTTTAATTATATTTAAAAAAAATTTTAATGAAAGAAAATAAAAAGTAGATTTTATCAGAAATTTAGTTAAAAAATGTGTTTTTGAAATATCCACGAAGTTTTTGAAATCTTTTTTTCAAAAATATTTGAAATTTCAAAGAAAAAAGGACTAAAATTTTCAATTTTGAATATCTCCTAAGTTTTCTTAATTTTTCCAAAAATTATTTTAGAGTTTTTCTTTCAACACCTAATTAGAAGTTTGAAAACTGCATCATTTAGAATTCAAAAGAATTGAAATTGTATTATTTCTAATCAGAAGCGTTCAAAATTGACAATTTTTATTTTTAACAGAAGAATCTCGAAATTAATTGATTTCAGATTAAAATTTCAAAAATAACACAATTTCAAAACGCTAAAAATTGAATGTTTTCATGTTGGAATTTTTAAAAATAGATCATTTAAAATTCAAAGGAATTGAAATTAATTTATTTCTAATTAAAAGGCTTCAAAATTGAATTTTTTAAATTGAAGAATCGCGAAATTGAATGATTTTATATTTAATTTTCGAAAATAGGACTATTTAAAAAAGTTAAAAATTGAATATTTTTATATTAGAATTTTGAAAATTGGATCAATTAAAATTCAAAGAAATTTAAATGTTATTATTTGTAATTAAAAGCCTTTTAATTTAATTTTGTTGATTGGAGAATTTTGAAATTAAATAATTTCAGATTAAAATTTCAAAAATAAGACTAATTGAAAAAGTTAAAAATAGAATATTTTCAGATTATAATTTTTTAAATAGATTATTTAAAATTCAAAGAAATTGAAATTGTGTTATTTCTAATTAAACGCCTTCAGAATTGACCAATTTTATTTTGAATTGAAGAATCCTGAAATTGAAGAATTTCAGATTAGAATATTGAAAATTAGTTCATTTTAAATTCAAGGGAATTGGAATTGTATGATTTCTGATTAATAGCCTTCAAAATTGAATATTAAAAAAAAATTGAAGGATCTCAAATTTGAATGATTTTCGATTAAATGTTCGATAATAGGACAATATAAAAACTTCAAAAATAGAACATTTTTAGATTAGAATTTTGAATATTGGAGCATTTAAAATTCGAAGGAATTAAAATTGTATTACTTCTAATTAAAAGCCTTTAAAATTGAACAATTTTATTTTTAATTCAAGAATCTTTAAATTTGATGATTTTAGATTATAGTTTCGAAATTAGGACAATTTCAAAACGTTAAAAATTGAATATTTTCAAATTAGAATTTAAAAAATGGATCATTTATAATTCAAAGGTGTCGAAATTTTATTATTCCTAATTAAAAGCGTCCAAAATTGACTAATTTTATTTTTTATTGAAGAATCTCGAAATTGAATGATTTCAGATTAAATTTTCGAAAACAGGACAATTTAAAAGTGTTAAAAATTGAATATTCTTAGATTAGAATATTTAAAAATTGAATCATTTAAAATTCAAAGGAATTGAAATTGTATCACTTCTAACTAAAAGCCTTAAAAATTGAATTTTTTGTATTGAAGAATCCCGAAATTGAATAATTTCAGATTAAAAATTTCAAAAATAAGACTATTCAAAAAAGTTACAAATTTTATATTTTTAGATTAGAATTTTAAAAATGGGATCAATTAAAATTCAAAGGAATTGAAATTGTATTATTTCTAATTAAAAGCCTTCAAAATTGAATATATTTTTTAATTGAAGAATTTGGAAATTGAATGATTTAAGATTAAAATCTCAAAACTATGACTACTTCAAAAAGTCAAAAATGGAATATTTTCTGATAAGAATTCAAAAAATTGCATCATTTAAAATTCAAAGGGATTGAAATTGTATCATTTTTAATTAAAAGCCTTAGAATTTGAATATTTCTTTTTTGAATTGAAGAATATCGAAATTGAATGATTTTAAATAATAATTTCAAAATTATAACAATTTCAAAACGTTAAAAATGAAATATTTTCGGATTAGAATTGAAAAAAAATGGATAATTCAATATTGAAAGGAATTGAAATTGTATTATTTCTAATTAAACCCCTTCAAAATTGAGTATTTCTTTTTTGAATTGAAGAATCTCGAAATTCAATGATTATAGATTATAATTTCAAAACGTTAAAAATGGAATATTTTCAGATTTGAATTTTTAAAAATAGATAATTTAAAATTCAATGGTATTGAAATATTATTATTTCTAATTAAAAGCGCCAAAATTTGACCATTTTTATTTGTAATTGAAGAATGTTGAAAGTAAAGGATTTCAGATTAAAATTTCGAAAATAGGACAATTTCGAAATGTTAAAAATGAAATATTTTAAGATCAGAATTTTTTTAATTGGATCATTTGGAATTCAAATGAACTAAAATTGACTCAGTTCTAATAAAAGCCTTAAAAATTGAATATATAACTTTTTTAACTTGAAGAATCCCGATTTTTAATTGAAGAATCTTGAAACTGAATGATTTGAGTCAAAATTGAATGATGTCATTTAAAACTTCGAAAATAGGACAATTCCAAAACGTTCGAGATGGAATATTTCCAGATTATAATTTTGAAAATTGGATAGGAAAACGTTTGTTATTGAATATCTTCTGATAAGAATTTTAAAAAATGAATGATTTAAAAGAATTGAAATAGTATTATTTTTAATTAAAAGCCTTCAACATTGCATTTTTTTTAATTGAATTATTTCAGATTACATTTTCGAAATTAGGACAATTTCAAAACGTTAAAAAAGGAATATTTTCGAATTAGAATTTTTTTTAATGGATCACTTAAAATTCAAAGGAATTAGAATTGTATTATTTCTGATTGAAACCCTTCAAAATGGAATATTTAAAAAAATTAAAGAATCTCGAAATTGAATATCAGATTATAATTTCAAAAATAGGACGATTTAGAAACGTTAGCAACTGAATCTTTTCTGATAAGAATTTAAAAAAAAGAAGATTTATATACAAAGGAATTGAAATTGTATTATTTCTGATTGAAAGCCGGACAATAAAAACCCATTAAAAATATAATATTTTAAGATTAGAATTTTAAAAAATGGATGATTTATAATTAAAAGGTATTGAAATTTTATTAGTTCTAATTAAAAGTGCCCAAAACTGACCAATTTTATTTTTAATTGAAGAATCCCGAGATTGAATGATTTTAGATTAAAATTTCAAAAATAAGACTTTCAAAAAGTTAAAAATTGAATATTTTTAGAATAGAATTTTTAAAATGGATTATTTAAAATTCAAAGAAATTAAAATTGTATTATTTCTAATTGAACGACCTAAAAATTGACCAATATTATTTTTAATTGAAGAATATTGAAATTGAATGATTTCAGATTAGAATTTTGGAAACTGGTTAATTTAAAATTCAAAGGAATTGAAACTATATTATTTCTAATTAAAAGTCTTCACAATTGAACAATTTTATTTTTTGTTGAAAAATCTAGAAATTGAATGATTTCAGATTATAATTTCGAAAATAGGACAATTTCAAAGCGTTCAAAATTGAATCTTTTCAGATAAGAATGTTTAAAAATGGATCATTTAAAATTCAAAGGAATTGAAATTATATTATTTCTGATTAAAAGCCTTCAAAATTTAATATATTTTGTATATTTGTAATGTATTATATGTGATAAATCGACTTCAAAATAAAACTGATTTTTTTTTAATGAAGAATCTTGAAATTGAATGATTTCAGATTATAATTTCAAAAATAGGATAATTTTAAAACTTTAAAAATTGAATATTTTTATCTGTTTTTAGATGAGAATTTTGAAAATTGATTCATTCAAAATTCAAAGGAATTGAAATTGTATTATATGTGATAAATCGACTTCAAAATAAAACTGATTTTTTTTTTAATGAAGAATCTTGAAATTGAATGATTTCAGATTATAATTTCGAAAATAGGATAATTTCAAAACTTTAAAAATGGAATATTTTCAGATTAGAATTTTGAAAATTGGATCATTTAAAATTCAAAGGAATTAAAATGGTATCATTTCTAATTAAAAAACCTTAAAAATTTAATTTTTTTTTCAATTAGAGAATTTTTTTAATTGAAGGATTCCGATTTTTAATTGAAGAATCTTGACATTGAATGATTTTAGATTAAAATTTCGAAAATAGGACAATTTCAAAACGTTCAAAATTGTATGATTTCTAATTCAAAGCTTTCAAAATTAACCAATTTTATTTTTAATTTAATAATCTAGAAATTGAATGATTTCAGATTATAATTTCGAAAATAGGACAATTTCAAAGCGTTCAAAATTGAATCTTTTCAGATAAGAATGTTTAAAAATGGATCATTTAAAATTCAAAGGAATTGAAATTATATTATTTCTGATTAAAAGCCTTCAAAATTTAATATATTTTTTTAATTGTATTTTTTATTTTCAGATTACAAATTTTGAAGATAGATCATTTAAAATTCATACGAATTGAAATTGTATTATTTCTAATTAAAAACCTTCAAAATTGAATATTTTTTTTTAATTGAAGAATCTGGAAACTAAATAATTTCAGATTAAAATTTCAAAAATAGGATAATAATTTGAAGTTACATGAAAACGTTAAAAATTGAATATTTTCAGATTAGAATTTTTAAAAAGGGATCATTTAAAATTCAAAGTAATTGAATTTGTATTATTTCCAATTAAAAGCCTTAAAAACTGAATGTTTTTTTTGTATTGAATAATCTTGAAATTGAATGATTTTAGATTAAAATTTCAAAACTATGACTATTTCAAAAAGTTAAAAATGGAATATTTTCAGATAACAATTTAAAAATTGCATCATTTAAAAATTTAAAGGGATTGAAGTTGTATCATTTCTAACTAAAAGTCTTAACAATTCAATATTTCATTTTTAAATTGAAGAATCCCGATTTTTAATTGAAGAATCTTGAAATTGAATGATTTTAGATTACAATTTCGAAAATAGGGCAATTTCAAAATGTTCAAGATTGTATGATTTCTAATTCAAAGCTTTCAAAATTAACTATTTTTTTAAATTTAAGAATCTTGAAATGGAATGATTTCAGATTATAATTTCGAAAATAGGACAATTTCAAAACGTTCAAAATTGTATGATTTCTAATTCAAAGCTTTCAAAAATAAACAATTTTATTTTTAATTTAAGAATCTTGAAATGGAATGATTTCAGTTTATAATTTGGAAAATAGGATCATTTCAAAACTTTAAAAATTGAATATTTTTTGCTGTTTTTGGATTAGAATTTTGAAAATTGGTTCATTTAAAATTCAAAGGAATTGAAATTGTATTGTATGTGATAAATCGACTTAAAAAAAAAACTTATTTTTTTTTTTTAATGAAGAATCTTTAAATTGTATGACTTGAGATACGAATGTTTAAAAATGGATCACTTAAAATTCAAAGGAATTGAAATTATATTACTTCTGATTAAAAGCCTTCAAAATTTAATATATTTTTTTGATTGTATTTCTTATTTTAAGATTATAAATTTGAAAAATAGATCATTTAGAATTCAAACGATTTGAAATTGTATTATGTCTGACCAAAAGCCTTCCAAATTTAATATATACTTTTTATGGTATTTTTTATTTTAAGATTAGAAATTTTTAAAATAGATCATTTAGAATTCAATGGTATTGAAATATTATTATTTCTAATTAAAAACGTCAAAAATTGACCATTTTTATTTTTAATTGAAGAATCTTGAAACTGAAGGATTTCAGATGAAGATTTCGAAAATAGGACAATTTCGAAATGTTAAAAACTTTACATTTTTATATTAGAATTTTGAAAATTGGATCAATAGAATTCAAATGAGCTGAAATTGTATACTTTCTAACTAAAAGCCTTAAAAATTCAATATATTTTTTTTTTAATTGAAGAATCTTGAAATTGAATGATTTTAGATTATAATTTAAAAAATAGGGCAATTTCAAAACGTTCAAAATTGTATTATTTCTAATTCAAAGCTTTAAAAATTAACCAATTTTATTTTTAATTTAAGAATCTTGAAATGCAATGATTTCAGATTATAATTTCGAAAATAGGATAATACCAAAACTTTCAAAATTGAATATTTTTAGCTATTTTTAGATTAGAATTTTGAAAATTGGTTCATTTAAAATTCAAAGGAATTGAAATTGTATTACGTATGATTAATCGATTTCAAAATAAAACTGATTTTTTAAATGAAGAATCTCGAAATTGAATGATTTTAGATAAGAATGTTTAAAAATGGATCATTTAAAATCCAATGGAATTGAAATTATATTATTTCTGATTAAAAACCTTCAAAATTTAATATATTTTTTATTTTAAGATTAGAAATTTGAAAATTAGATCATTTAGAATTCAAACGAATTGAAATTGTATTATTTCTGATCAAAAGCCTTCAAATTTTAATATATTTTTTTTATTGTATTTTTTATTTTAAGATTAGAAATTTTAAAAATAGATCATTTAGAATTCAATGATATTAAAATATTATTATTTCTAATTAATAGCGTCAAAAATTGACCACTTTTATTTTTAATTGAAGAATCTTTAAACTAAAGGATTTCAGATTAAGATTTCGAAAATAGGACGATTTCGAAATGTTAAAAATTGAACATTATTAGATTAGAATTTTGAAAATTGGATCATTTTTATTTAATTGAGCTGAAATTGTATAATTTCTAACTAAAAGCCTTAAAAATTCAATATATTTTTTTTTAAATTGAAGAATCTTGAAATTGAATGATTTTAGATTAGTTTCGAAAATAGGACAATTTCAAAAAGTTCAAAATTGTATGATTTCTAATTCAAAGCTTTAAAAAATAACCAATTTTTTTTTTAATTTAAGAATCTTGAAATGGAATGATTTCAGATTATAATTTCGAAGATGGGATAATTACAAAACTTTAAAAATTGAATATTTTTAGCTGTTTTTAGATCAGAATTTTGAAAATTGGTTCATTTAAAATTCAAATGAATTGAAATTATATTATATATGATTAATCGATTTCAAAATAAAACTGATTTTTTTTTTTAATGAAGAATCTCGAAATTGAATGATTTTAGATAAGAATGTTTAAAAATGGATCATTTAAAATCCAATGGAATTGAAATTATATTATTTCTGATTAAAAGCCTTCAAAATTTAATATATTTTTTTTATTGTATTTTTTATTTTAAGATTAGCCTCTCGAAATTGAATATCAGATTAAACCGTCAAAAATAGGACGATTTGAAAACGTTAGCAACTGAATCTTTTCTGATAAGAATTAAAAAAAAGGATGATTTATATACAAAGGAATTGAAATTGTATTATTTCTAATTAAAAGCCTTCAAAATTGACCAATTTTACTTTTAATTGTAGTCTTGAAATTTAATGATTTCAAATTAGAATGTTGAAAATTGGTTAATTTTAAAATTAAAGGAATTGTAATTGTATTATTTCTGATTGAAAGCCGAACAATAAAAACCCGTTAAAAATATAATATTTTAAGATTAGAAGTTTTTTAAATGGATGATTTATAATTCAATGGTATAGAAAATTTATTATTTCTAATTTACAGTGCCCAAAACTGAACAAATTTATTTTTAATTGAAGAATCCCGAAATTGAATAATTTCAGATTAAAAATTTCAAAAATACGACTATTTAAAAAAGTCTCAAATTGAATATTTTTAGATTAGAATTTTTAAAATGGATCATTTAAAATTCAAATGAATTGAAATTGTATTATTTCTAATTAAAAACCTTCAAAATTGAATATTTTTTAAGAAGAAAATTAGAAACACAATATTCACAAGTCAATCTGTGCAAAAATTTATTTTTGAAACAAAAAGGCTAAGAAACATTGTGAATCCAAAAATCAGTTATTTTGAAAAAACACATTCAAAAAGTGTTAAATTGAAGAATCTGGAAACTAAATAATTTCAGATTAAAATTTCAAAAATAGGATAATAATTTGAAATTATTTTAAAACGTTAAAAATTAAATATTTTAAGAATAGAATTTTTAAAATGGGTCATTTAAAATTCAAAGGAATTGAAATTATATTATTTCTAATGAAACGACCTAAAAATTGAACAATTTGATTTCTAACTGGAGAATCTTGAAATTTAATGATTTTAGATCATAATTTAGAAATTAGGACAATTTAAAAACGTTAAAAATTGAATATTTTCAGATAAGAATGTTTCAAAATGGATCATTTAAAATTCAAAGGAATTAAAATTATACTACTTCTGATTAAAAGCCTTCAAAATTTAATATATTTTTTTTATTGTATTTTCTATTTTCAGATTACAAATTTTCAAATTAGATCTTTTAAAATTCGAACGAATTGAAATTGTATTATTTCTTATTAAAAGCCTTCAAAATTTAATATATTTTTTAATTGTATTTTTTATTTTAAGATTAGAAATGTTAAAAATAGATCATTTAGAATTCAAAGGAACTGAAATTGTATTATTTCTTATAAAACGCCTTCAAAATTGACGAATTTTATTGTCAACTGAAGAATCTTGAAATTGAATGATTGCAGATTATAATTTAGAAAATAGATCAATTTCAAAACGTTAAAAATTGAATATTTTCGGATTAGAATTTTGAAAATTGGATCATTTAAAATTCAAAGGAATTAAAATGGTATCATTTCTAATTAAAACCGTTATTATTTTTTTTCAATTATAGAATTCCGAAATTGAATGATTTCAAATTAAAATGTAAAAAACAGGACTATTTCAAAAGGTTAAAAATTGAAAATTTTTAGATTAGAATTTTGAAAATTGGATCATTAGAATTCAAATGAACTGAAATTGTATCATTTCTAACTAAAAGCCTTAAAAATTCGACATATTTTCTATCAAATTGAAGAATCTCGATTTTTAATTGAAGAATCTTGAAATTTGATGATTTTAGATTATAGTTTCGAAATTAGGACAATTTCAAAACGTTAAAAATTGAATATTTTCAAATTAGAATTTAAAAAATTGGATCAATTCAAATTCAAAGGAATTGAAATTGTATTATTTCCAATTAAAAGCCTTCAAAATTGAATATTTTTTTTAATTGAAGAATTTGGAAACTAAATAATTTCAGATTAAAATTTAAAAAATAGGATAATAATTTGAAATTACATGAAAACGTTAAAAGTTTAATATTTTCAGATTAGAATTTTTAGAAAGGGATCATTTAAAATTCAAAGTAATTGAAATTGTATTATTTCCAATTAAAAGCCTTCAAAATTGAATAACTTTTAATTGAAAAATTTGGAAACTAAATAATTTCAGATTAAAATTTCAAAAATAGGATAATAATTTGAAATTACATGAAAATGTTAAAAATTGAACATTTTTAGATTAGAATTTTGAAAATTGGATCATTAGAATTCAAATGAAGTAAAATTGTATCATTTCTAACTAAAAGCCTTAAAAATGCAATATATATATTTTTAAATTGAAGAATCCCGATTTTTAATTGAAGAACCTTGAAATTGAATGATTTTAGATTATAATTTCGAAAATATGACAATTTCAAAACGTTCAAAATTGTATGATTTCTAATTCAAAGCTTTCAAAAATAACCAATTTTATTTTTGATTTAAGAATCTTGAAATGGAATGATTTCAGATTATAAATTCGAAAATAGGATAATTTCAAAACTTTAAAAATTGAATATTTTCAGATAAGAATGTTTAAAAATTGATCATTTAAAATTCAAAGGAATAGAATTATATTATTTCTGATTAAAAGCCTTCAAAATTAAATATATTTTTTTATTGTATTTTTATTTTAGGATTAGAAATTTTAAAAATAGATCGTTTAAAATTCAAACGAATTGAAATTGTACTATTTCTGATTAAACGCCTTCAAAATTTGATAAATTTTTTTATTGTATTTTTTATTTTAAGCTTAGATATTTTAAAAATAGATCATTTAGAACTCAAAGGAACTGAATTTGTATTATTTCTAATTTAACGCCTTCAAAATTGACGAATTTTATTTTCAACTGAAGAATCTTGAAATTGAGTGATTGCACATTATATATTAGAAAATAGGTCAATTTCAAAACCTTAAACATTGCATATTTTCAGATTACAATTTAAAAAATTGGATCATTTAAAATTCAAAAGAATTACAATGGAATCATTTCTAATTAAAAAACTTAAAAATTTAATTTTTTTTCAATTATGGAATTCCGAAATTGAATGATTTCAGATTAAAATGTAAAAAACAGGTCAATTTCAAAACGTTAAAAATTGAACATTTTTAGATTAGAATTTTGAAAATTGGATTATTAGAATTCAAATGAACTGAAATTGTATCATTTCTAACTAAAAGCCTTAAAAATTCAATATATTTTTTTTTTAATTGAAGAATCTGGAAATTGAATGATTTTAGATTATAATTTCGAAA